>CAAKHB010003776.1:6190-48721 GCA_901007665.1 Aeoliscus strigatus
GGGGGGGTCAATGGAGAGGATTCCTCGTTCGTCCCGCCACTGATCAGCTGCTAGGAGACATTAGTGACAGATAAAACAGTTCATTTAGGTGGAATGGATCAGTTGAGTCCTTTCATTATAAAAACTAATTCAAAAGATTTGTTCCCCACATTGTTCAGTAACCCCCTCCCTGGCCCAGTTCACTGTGCATCGGTTTGTTCAGTGATTCATTCAGTGATCCGTTCAGTGATTCGTTCAGTGATTCATTCAGTGATCCATTCAGTGATTCATTCAGTGATCATTATTGAGTGATTCATTCAGTGACTCATTCAGTGATTCATTCAGTGATTCGTTCAGTGATTCGTTCACGTATTGAGTGATCCTCCAGTACACGCAGCATGTTCGTTGAACAGCAGTTTCATTTTCGTGTATTCCGTGTTTTGTTTTCAGTGTAACATTCGTTTGATTCAATACAGGTTGTTCACCCAAAAGATTTGTTCTTTCAAACGAATCACTCACAAACAGAACAACACTATTCTGTATAGATCAACGTCATTCACGTCAACAATGGTGGCAAAATATTAAGCGTAGGCTCCCAACGCCTGTTCCTGACAGACGTTGGGAGTGTTGTACACCGTCGTAAAAAGAAAAATAAGCCCCAGGACATCAGGTGTTAGCAGAAGAAGTCAGGAACCCTTTAATTGTCCCTGCTCGGAGCAACACGCAGCACAGTGCACATTATTTTTCCCGTAAATGCAATGTTGGTTTTCTTGGTGACAAAGGGTTCAGTTGGGTGCAGGTACAAAAACACACCTTACTGCGCAGGGTACTGTGTGAACGACAAATAAAACATCATCTTATCTTACTTGAAGAACTTACTGGGTTCTGTTAAGGGAAAAGAGAAAAGATTTCATTCATTCATTCATCCTCTTCCGCTCACGGGTCGCGGGTCATGCTGGAGCCGATCCCAGCTGTCAGTGGGTGGACGGCGCTAGGGGTCCACCCTGGACGGGTCACTTCAGGGTCACAGCTCATCGCAGGGTCGCCATTCACACTCACATTGACTCCTACAGGGGAATTTACGGCGACTTATAAACCTCAGCATGCTTTGGGAGGTGGGAGGAAGACGGAGTACCCGGAGAGAACCCACGCAGAGAGCATGCAAACGCCACAGAGAAAGAGACCGCATGTGACCGGCATCACCACCACTCACCTTTAGGACGAGAGTATTTTCGACTATGCTGCTCCTTTGATTGATTGTCAGTAGTTTTCCAGCTCCTGAGCTGTTTGTCATCGATTATTAGTTTATTTATCTGTTTATTTTCCATTTGTTCCGTGTATGTTGGACAGATCCAGTTCAGATGTGCTGGAACGAACGGGCTTTGAGGCGCTTTTATGGATGTTTGATTCAGTTGTTGTTGGACCTGCTGGTGGAAATGTTCCACAAAAACGTTTCCAAGAACACTTGTCATAAACTTCCTCTTCCTCGGAAAGTTCCCTCACCAAGACATGGTTTCCCTGGCTGTGGTTTACTGAGCAGTTGTAATTCCATCGTTCTGATGTGGGAACATGGCTTTAACAGGAGCGCAGTGACTGTCAGTCCGCTGGCAGAACTTTTACGGTGAAGATGGGATGCAGAGCGCTGGCAGAGACTCAGGCACTTGACAAATGGGATCTAATAGGTTCGAGGCGATAACAGCCCTCTGGGTGTGAACACGGTTAGGGGCCAAAGATTTGTTGGCCTCACTTCTGCCCAGAGTTTCAAGTCTTATAAAAGACGTTCCTGAATGAAAGTCTATGTGGTTCACTGTTGAAAACAAAAATCTTATCACCTTTTTGGTTTTCTTTTCTCCCAAATTGTTCTATTCAAATTGGGTTTATTTAATTTTACTGTGGTTTGTTTCCTTGTTTCTCACATTTTTACTTTCTGTACCCACTGTATTTAAGATGGCGATCAGCTGGTAATTTGACCGTGGTCCTCCTTCCTGATGTGACTTCTTCAGGTGTTTTTTCCGCTGACAGTTTGGGAGGTAGCGCCTTGGGCACCTACTCACTAACAGTTTAAAGGGCTGACACTTCTGTCAGCTTGATTGGCGCCTGATTGGAATTATTGGGCTCCAAAATCAACATGTCCTGTGTTTGACCCGCGGGGCACTGCAGCTAAAGTATGTACGACTCAAATGGCTTGTGACACACAAGTGACCCAGCGGGAGGTTGACGCAGCAGTTGATCTTTTCTCAGACAGGAGACACGTCTGTCATTGAAAGGCCCGACGTGGAGGGAAAAGAACTCCTGTGGATATTTCTCTCAGCATGAGAAGAAAGTATTTAAGAAAAAGATGAGGATTTATGGATTCTGTTATTTGGCTTCAGTTCTAGTAGAACTTAAGGAAGAATGTGTGAAAGAAAGGGGGGGTGTCGATGTCAGACAATTAGATAATACTGTTCACTACATCTGATTCTTTTTTTTTCTTTTTTCAGGCCCCGTTGATGGTTGTAAACATACCTGATGTTTCTCAAAGCCACTTGAGTCTTTTCATGTTTCAGTCTTTGTTCACGTCGACTTTCATCCATCACGATCCGGCTCTGCCTCAGTGGCGTTGAGGGAGGGGCGGGGCTATGATGTGTCGCAGTCCTTCATCTGTAAACACAGTCCAAACCACGTTTACACATATTTGAGTTTCACATTTGTAAATTGCACCAAATACAAATCGTCTTTAAACGTGTATCACATCTTAAAACACACATTTTATAAATGACAATAGGCACAATGGTAGCACAGGAGCGCCGGGACACGTTTGTTTCCCTCAGAAAAGAATCCTACAGTCCGTTTTGACTTAGCGACCACACAGAACACTGTAATACAAAACACAGCCGCTGGCGAGTCGGCGCGCCGTCTCTCTCCAGTTTGGCACGAGAGGAATGAATTCCAGCTCACGACCACATGAAAAGAGGATCCTTGACGTAATGAGTCTATTTGGAACTCCAGTGAACTTAAACATGCGCACGTTTGAAGTTGACTTTGAAAATCGTGAGTTGTGTCTCGGCTCTGTCTTCGGCTCGCACACGCTTAATGTTTGGTTCCTGTTTCAGCCTGAAACAGACAATGAGAAGATCTGTAATGTCCTGTAATCCTGATCCTGGAATGAAAGAGATGGAGGTTGTGTCAACGTTTGACTTTTCAATTTAGCAAAGAGATAAATGTGGAAACGCTTGCTTTTGAAGGAGATTCCACAAGAACTCAGTCATTCATCTTCTCTCGTTGCTCCGGTTACGGGTCTCTGTGCTGGGGCCGATCCCGGCTGTTGACTGGTGAGGGACAGACAACCATTCACTCACATTTACACCTTCGAAGAAAGTCAGCGGCTTCTGAGCGGAGCACGGTGAAACCTCGCAGTAATGTCCACTGACGTCGTGTGGTGATGATTATGGACATGGAACATTCACTCAAACAGCCGTTCATTACTTAACCCCCCTGAACCGAGGGAAAACGAACCCTGTCCAAATCAGGTCTTGAGTCATTTTTCAAATCTTGTTTCAATTCTTCAAAAGTATTCCCGTCAGCTTTTTGTGCAGGATTTTCAAAACATTGTCATCTATAAAGACATAAACTACAAATAAAAAATGATGTTCTGACCTCCCAGTGGCCCCCAAGTGGGTCATGTTTGCTTCTGTCAAGCTCTCAAGAAAGGAATGATGTTGCTCTTAACTTAGAAGAAATACTCAGTCAAGCAGGAGAAAATTACCCTGAAAAACAGAAAAAAAGGCCATGAAAAACATTTAGAAAAAAATGAACTTGAAAAAACAACACAAAATAAAAACGACCACAAAAAACATAAAAAAAAAACAAAATGTAAACATTTTAAAGTTACCACAGGACCCGAAAAATAGTGAAAAACAGAAAAGACTCGATAGTTTTTTTTTTTTTTAATTTGTCAAGTGAATGCAATACGCTTCTGTCATAAACAACTTTGACTGAATGAATAAGGGGTTTGATGATGAATCTGCCGAACCGGATGAACCCACCCACGGTGTCGTACGTAGAGGTAGAGAACTTTGAGAATAGACCATCTGAACGCTTCCGATGGTTCTGACTGCTCTGTCGGATACGCTAAGTGATGATGATGATGATGATGATGATGATGATGGAAAATGGCCCACGTCAGCCCTCCAGAGATGCATTTGTCCAACATCATCTGGCATCAGTAACGTCAGCGGTAGAGGTGTGGAGATGGTGTGAGCATAAAATACGGCACATAGCCGGTTGTCAGCAAGGACGGAAGCGCCGGAGATGCCGTTTGATGGCGCTTAAATGGAATGGGTGGAGGAAATAATGGCTGCAGAGCAATTTTGGACATAAATGCAGGTATTAGCCACTTTGCCTCCATTAAGAGAAGGATAATGGCCTCTTCACGGAGCAACAGTGGCCTGCGTCTGACATGAGCCCTCGTGGTGCGGTCTATTACCTGGTTCCACAGTGTGTTCTGCTCTGCAGCCTTCGTGGAGAAGCCCTGCTGTTAGCAGATGTGCTATAAAGTTAACTTTGAACAACGCAATTTCAGGACTGTTAGATGAAACGTCTGCGTCATGTTTTCCAACGGGACGTCTGGTGCAAACTATAAAACTAAAATGGAATGATCCGCAGATGTATGTTGCTGATAGATCTTGGTTAATTAATAATAATAAATGAATTTAATCCAAAACATACTAGCTACATTTCATTAAAAATGACTGAATTAAATTCAACTCTTCATCCAGCAGGAACAAGATGTCTGTTCTCTCCAGCTCCACAGTGGAGTTTAAAGACATTTCTCCGTCTTTGCGATGCCCTGTGAAGTTTTACACCCCGGGTCAGACGGAGTCCAACTGCTGAGGCGTCACGCTTGTCGTCCCTGTTTGCTGTTCGCCTCATCAATGAGCTACGAGTGCACAGGGGTCACAGGTCGTGTCACGAAGCGATGGCAGCGGTCTTTCATCGCCAGGCAACCAGAGTCTGTGCTCGTCCCAGCTCCCACACGCTGTGTCTGACAGCTCGAGGTGATCATTTATTAACTCACGACCGCGTGGGTGGAATGGAGAACAAGTAAGGGTTCACCAATACACACCTACGCAGTGATGGACCCGCTACAGGTATGAATACTCTTCTCTGATCGGCTGGCAGCTGTGTGTTCAAACCACTGAATGCACACGTGGTTCAGCTCCAGGTTAAGTTTCCTAAAATCCAATAACAACTGGAACTTTGACAGGGAAAACCAGCAAAATGGACGACTCGAGCATGTCTGTCAACTGTTTTGGAGACGACAAGGATCTTGATGCTGTGGAAGACAAAGACATGGAGAAGAGACGACAGAAATCCAGAGAGAGAAGGCACAGGAAGTGAGAGTCAGAGCTGAAAACATGAATTAATGATCCGTTTGTGTTACGTGTGGGTGTGTCAAACCCTCATTTACATCAGAAACAGAAGTGGGATCATTCATTTTTGTTGTTAATGTTCATTTTCATGTGTTAACTTGCGGCGGAGGGCGGATTTCTTTGTCTTTTCTTTTCATCTGCAGCATCCCACTCGTCACAAATCTTGTCGTCTCCAAACCAGTTGACAAATGAAATGGTCAAATATAGTGGAATTGAATAAGTTCATACTTCTACTCCTTTTCACTCGTGTAAACTGAGTTTCTTAAGAAAATGCAGATGCAAGTTACCATTTTGTTTTGATTTCCTGACGTTTTTTTGATTTTTACTTTCTAAATGATTGAAAAAAAGACCTCAATCCATTCACACGTTCATCACCGAGACGATTCTCGTTGTAATAAGAAACCAAACCTCTGGCTTGTGTCCAGACGTTTGGTTTTCTGGTGTTCTTCATCCTAAAATGACACGTCCTCTCTCATCTTTATATTTTCACACAGTAAGTATGTTTCTAACTAAAATTCGTAAACATCACAAGATGGCAGTTTCAACCAGTCAATATTATGACATTTTTGCGGGAGTCAAATGTGGGACCAACCAAAGGATGGTTCTTATTTTGAAATGTTTTTGGTGATGATACTTCTCACTGGAAACCAGCTCAATGTTCTTATTCTGAATTTGTTCCATTATACTGCTTAGTTATATTAACTGATATAATAAAAGAGTCAGAAAAATACATCATGTCTCTGGACCAGATTCGTTCCAAATGATGTGTTTTGGGTTGTTTTATTTTGCTGCTGGAATCAGCCACTTGACCCTGAACTGTCAGTGTGGTTCTTCACCTGAACAAGCAGCATTCTAATTGACTGAGGCTGAGTTGAGCTTGTCAGAGCCAATCGTCAAAGAACGTCTCGTGACTGTGAGAAGAAAACGACACCTCTGTGCTCGCCGCAGGGCTCAAGGCAAATTGTTTCAGAAGACAGTCAGTCGGATGGTATTTGGACAGGTCAGACTCGGAGTGCTACAGGCGACAGGAGAGACTGGAGAGGACAATGAGACAGGTCGAATGAAGATTGTCAAAAAAAAAGAGGATTTAAAAGACATTTAAAACAAGAAACAGATTCAAAATAATGACGACTAATAATCATCAGAGTATTAACATACTACTACTATTAATAATACATTTGTCAAGTGAAAAAGTACAATATTTAAATTGGATAAAAATCAAATCAAATTTCACAGGAGGACACAGGAGTTTTATTTCATTGTGTGAGATTGTTTAAAATGAATTTGTGGCATCTTGACATGTACGTGTACATAACTGATAAAGTGGATCGGCTCGTTAAATTCCTCAGTCCAGTCTGAATTTTGACGTTGAACCACTTCATGTTTGAGAACAGAGACGGAGCAGGACATGATCAGATGGACTTACACCGAACGTGAGCTCTGAGCGATCCGAGTCAATCGATCAACTGTTGATCAATGAAAATATCTAGAAAATGTAGAAATCCGTGTCCGCGTCAGGTTTAGAGAAGACCAAAGACGGACTAAACGGTCAAGGGACGTGTTGGGACTCGCTGTCAGTTTGAAGTGGAACAGTGTTCGCTGAGCCGAGTGCTTAAATAAAGTAAGTGTTCGTGGAATCACGTCACACACGAATGCGTCTAACTTCCATCCTGGGGACGGCGCTCAGATCTTCAGCAGTTAAGTGACGTCGCTCAGCGGAGTCGGTGATGAAAAGGAGATGAAAAGCACGATAGCACGTTCCATTCTCTGATGGACATTCCCGCCTGCGGCAAAGTGTGTTCTCCAGACTTCCATGTCTGAAATGATCTCCTACCACATCTTCAGGGGAAGGCGTGTGCCGGGTACTCCTCACGATCATGATCTCACCTGTTTACACTTAAGACAAGCGACTGAAAGTGACACTCTGAAGTGGCAGGATATTTCTGCTCGTTGTTGATCTTGTGCTGCGTGGACTGAATGTTCCGCTGCACCTGAGTGAACACGGACGGTGCAGTGAAGGTATGGATGGAATGAAACGAGCTGATAAGGATGAATGACAACATGAGAACTGACAGCAGTTCACAAAGTGTTCAGCTGTGAGAGACGCTGAAGGCTAATGTAGCTAGCTCGTTGGATTCATGACGGGGAGCGGACCCGCCGTCGTACCGTACGGGGACCAACAGCGCTGTGAGCGTCTAAACCTTTTTTTTCCCCCCAGTGATCTCAGTGCTGTTTTTCTTTGTAGACTTCAAGCGACAGCGACTAAAAGCGAGAGGAGCTTGTTGCCGCACTAAATACAACAGGATCGGCATCATGTTCTGCTCACAAATCGCCTTGTCTTGCCTTGTCGATTGTCTTTTCTTGGCAAAATGCAAAAGTGCTGAAAGTCACATGACGCACACGATCCAGTCACATTTGTCTGTGGAGGTTTGCATCGCCACGACGCGTAGTTACATTTCTGGAAATTCAACGTCACTTGGATGTAGAACCATAAATCAAACACGGGTGTTCACACCCAATCTTTCCCTTTTCATTTTGTCAAATAGCCCATTAACGCCAACAGTATCCCCGGCGCTACATTTGTGCTAGCATACTCGGAGTACCGTAATTACGTGACTGTTGTCCGAAAACGTAGAACGGTTCCTGAAAGCTGAGAAGTGTCTCATGGTTCCCCTACCTGGTGTGAAGAAGGAGCTAGGAGGAGAAAATTCAAGTTGAGCTATGTTATTGTCATTATGGTCATGATTTGCCGACTTCCAGGAACAGAGCAAATGGGATTACTGTAACAACAACATGGCTGTTCTCAAAGGCTATTAAAGGGATCAAATCCCGTGTTTCCTTTGGAGCAGGGGTCTATTATTTTACATTGGCCCCTGAACTAACATGCTTCAACACATGATAGTTCAGGGGCCAATGTGATCTCAAGTAAAATAATAGATCAACATATGACTCAACAGAAAGACGTCAGGATTTGTTAATGACGTTTCATGGGGAAATCGGTTTACTGTGACACACTCATGAACCCGCAACGCTTCGCCGGCTTCCAGCAAACGAGTAAATGCGATTACCGTAATGACAGCAACATGTCATGTGTCAACTTCCAGCAACCGATGGATGTTGACACGGCTCAACTTTCAGGAACTGTGAGCAAATAGCCGTGTAATTACGGTACGCCAAAGTATGCGAGCATGAATGTAGCACTGGGGATATCGTCGGAGTTAATAATGAAGTAGAAATACTACTAACAGTTACACTTACTGTATCTAGTATGTACTGTTCAATATTTTTTCATGGAAAAATGTTTTACCCAAAAATTGGCAAAGGAACCACATATGGTAAATTCCTATCATTAAAAATAAAGATATTTTGAAATAGCCAACGACTCTCTTGGGCTGAAATTTTAAGGTATTTCAGTGAGTGCGCTATGGAGGGTTGAATGTTAATTCATACACTCCGTTTCGGCTCAGTGAACAGTTGCTAACAAAGACACATGGGCTCCTAATGCCGTATCATAAACCTCCCTCTGTGATCAGTTGTAAACACAGGGGCCGGTGTATGTGATGGAGAGCATTCCCCCTCCTCTTTTGAAGCGATGCAGTCAAGTTGGTGAGTTTACGAGCGTTACAAGGAAGCGGCAGCAGGCGCAGACCTCCCTGTAAGTCTGAATAAGAACCCTGGAAGCTGCTCGGAGAGTCACGTTGCCTCGGCGCGAACATCTGACAGCTGACGAGCTGGCACGGCAGGTACAGTACGTGTGAAGCACATTTGTAACTGACAGCGTGACAGTTACAATCGGCTCCAGTGGAGTTGTGAGTTTCATTTCCTGCAAAGCATCAAAGAGTGTCAGCTAATCGCAGATAATGCACACACTTCTGCTCATTTTTTCTCTGTCAAACATCATCGATATTTGCTGATACTGATATTTAGGTTTGTCTCTAATAATAATAATAATAATAATATCACCAGAACTGGTATCATTAAAAGCTTTTGACCAGAACAAAGAGATTCGAAGCACACGAGTTCAGCTCTGAACCGTTTCCTCCGGCTCCCAGTCAGCTCCAGAGCAGATTCACAAAGCATGAATGACCTTAATGATCTGTTCATACAATTTAAACCCAGTGAGGATCTCAGTCAGGACAGAGTCGAGCCCAGAGTTCGTCTTATCATCAACCGACTTCATTAGGAAACACAACAACAGCGATGAATCGTCATCTTACTTTATTTAATAAAGTAAGAATAAACACCCCCTCCCCACACCACGTGCGCGCGCGTACACACACATAGGGCTACTGCATTAAAAATAGTTGAGGACCAGTGTGTGTTCGTACATGGTGTATAAGTGACTATTAGTGACTGTCAGTGGTAGTAACATCTGTCTACAAATAAATACGAGCGGAACACTGAGTAAATGTTTGACGTGGTCGATGCATAGCGAGGCTTTTGTACCGCAGAGGTGCTCAGCGGGCTTCTGTCCACAAACGCTGGGGAGGGAACACGGGTGCATCATGGGAGCTGCATGAAGGAAAAAAACCCTGGCGAGCCGAGTGTGTCTCCAACCCTGTGGAGGAGGGGGTCCCGCGTCGACCTGGACTCTGAACGAGCGGCAGGAAGCCGCGGAGCGGAGCTCAGGAGAGATTAGAGCGCACGCACACCAACGACCGTGGATGCAGCTCACCCGGAGGAAATCGCTCACGTCCTGTGATTGTCTGCGATACAATCACTGTTTCTAAACACAACACGAGGAGTGAGTCACAGCACCATTAAAAAAAATTAAAAATCCAGTGATTAACAAACGCATCTTCTTCCCCGATGAGTTTGTGCTTATTAATAATTTCATGTGCGGAGTTCCCTTCTTCTTCTTTTTTTTTTTTTTTACATGATTCGTGAGGCACCTGAATGTGACGAGGACCCGTAGGGGGAATAACGCAGGCATCCCGGACCATCTCTAGAAAAATAAAGCAGCTCTGAGTGGCCGCGCTGTCAATCCCCGCTGAGAATGCGTTCGATCTCCTCGAGTCTCTTCAAGGCTGCTGCTCGTTTGTTCTCGATGTCTTTAATCTCTTTCGTGGACTTGGCCTGAGACCGTTTGTCTGACTGGCTGCTGCCCAGCTCTGATCGGTCCCCGCCCGCGGCTCCTTCGGCGGAGGATTTCCGCTCATTCTTCTCCCCGGCATCCCTCCCTTCCTCCTCGCCCTCCTTCGCCGGCGCACTGGCGCCCTCTGCTGCCAGCGGCCGACCTGCCGCGCTCATAGCGGCCATCTTCCCTCGCACGATGCTCAGGTGGCGGCGCACGTACTCCTCATGCGGCGCCAACGCCAGCGTCTCCTCTAGGCAGCGCTCGGCCCGCAGCAGGTCGCGCTCCTCGAAGTAGACCACGCACAGGTTGTGTTTGCCCTGCACGTTTGTAGGGTCCATGCGCAGGATGCGCTCGAAGCAGGCTTTGGCGCCGCGCGTGTCCTTCTTGTGGTTCATGAGGATGTCGCCCTTGAGGATGAGGCCCTTGATGTGCTCTGGGTGGTGGCGCAGCAGCTCGTCCAGCACGGGCAGCGCGTCCACCTCGCGTTTGGATTGCGAGTACAGCAGCGCCAGGTTGAACAGGGCGCTGCGGAAGCCGGCCTGCAGGCCGATGGCTTTGCGCATCCACCGCTCCGCCGCAGCGTTCTCGTTCGCGTCCATGGCTAGCATGCCCAGGTTGAAGTAGCCGTTGGCGTCTTCGGGTTCCTCTTGTGTATAAGTCAGGAAACGGCGGTTTGCCTCGGGCCAGAACTTGGGTTCACCTGAGGAGACGAGAGGAGATGAGGGTCAGATGTACAGTATGTGTTTCCCACTGATGCTACATGTGTTTTCCGCTAGCTTATGTGTTTCCCACCAATGGTACATGTGCTATACATGTTTTTCCCCGCTAACTGTACGCGTTTCCCTCCAAATGTACAAGTGCTGTACATGTTTCCTGCACACCGTACATGTCTAATGCTAACAGTGCACGTGCTGTGCGTGTTTCTCATTAACAGTACATGTGTATGTGTTTCCTGCTAACGGTACGCAAGTTGCGCCATCCAATGGCATACATACTGTGTATGTTTCCCGCTAATGGTAGACATACTGTACATGATTCTCGCGCTGAAGGAAAAAACAAAGCCACCTAAACAGAACATTCCAGAACAAAATTATGTTTTTATATTTCTCAGTTCAATTCTCATGAAACTACAAACGTGTCAGACGCTGGACACTTGTACACTGCAGGCCAATGTATGATTTGACTTGACAAGAGTGTTTGATACGTGCCTACTGGAGGAAGGGCGGTTTACATGCAGGTGGAAGAGCTGCCAAAAGCCCTTTTTACACAAAGAGTAACAAAACATCTTTCCACCTGGGTTGACTTTGTTTGAAGGACTCTTGAGTCACATTGGTGCAGGCGTGAAGAAGAAAAACACAACTCGTGTTGATGACTCAGCCGTGTGCTAATTGTTTGCATTGCACCACAAAAAAACAAAACAGACGGACACGTCCCCATTGTTGTTGACAGCCTCGGTATAATCTTGCGCTGGGATTCACAGGAAGGACTTGGCAGGAGGATCGGAGATTTACAAGAGCAGAAAATTGCCCTAAACTACCTGATGCTCCAGTCAAACGGGTTTTTTACAGTGTTAATGTTTTTACTGTTGCGACAAAAACTTCAAGGTTCAGTTTGTTCACACCGTTGGAATTAAAGAGCGAAATAATTGGATTATTTGACAGAGATAACATTTGGATGGTACGTTGCTTTAGTTCATTCCAACCCGCTGCACAACTCAAACACGTGTTTCTGTACAAGTCCCCTTAACGCCAGAAACGCTTTGATTTTTTTACTTTTACATCCTTTGTTAACCCCTGGAGGAAGAACGCTGCATCTGTACGCAGCCAAAGTGGACACACACCAACGCTGCTCCACAGGAAGTCTCCATCCTAACGTTAACCATTACCTTAATCCTCCATGAAGTCTCTGAAACGAAACTGAACCCAACAATTAAATCACACACACACACATAAAGAGACATACAGAGACACGCATCACACACCGGACTCCTGCATGAGCAGCGCTGAGTTGAAAAGCGCCAGCTTGTGTCGCGGGTTGAGCTCCAGTGCGTGGTTGAAGTTCTTCAAGGCCTCTGACGGCTCCTTCATCTCAATGTTGACGATGGCCAAGTTGTACCAGAGGTCGGCGTTGCTGCGGTCAAGCTCCAGGGCTCGCAGGTAGGCGTCTCGGGCCTCTGTGAGTTTGTTCATCTTCAGCAGCAGCTCCCCTCTGAGTCAGACACAGAGAACAGCAGTGTCAAACATGATGAATGCAGGCTGTACTTTGGACGCGCGCAGTTTCTCAGAAAGGTACGACATGTGTTCGGCTGCATTTTTGTCATGCTTGCAGGGGTCAGGCAGGAAACAAGAGCATGAGAAAGAACAGATGAGATGCGACGAAGACACGTTGCTCAACAAATGACAGGGTAAAAAAAAAAAAAGCCTCGGCCAGTTCAATAAAACAACAACAAAGAGACGCGAGTGCACATCTGCTTGGAAGGTGCTCGTTCATTTCAGCCATAAATCAACCCAACCTAAAGGAACGGAAATCTGTACACCATCCACTGTCTTGCCTGCTGATGTAAGCTTGTTTGAAGTCGGGTCTCATGCTGATTGCCTGTCGATAGAGCTGGTCGGCCTCCTCCAGCCGGGACTCGTTGGCACGGATCAGATTGGCCAGGTTGATGTAAACGTTCAGGTGGTTGGGGGCCACGCGGGTCGCGTACTTCTTTCCGGGGATAACCTGACAGGTGGTCGACAGAGAAAGCCAGAGGTTGATTTTGTGAGGTGTTCCAGTTGTTGACCGAGGTCATTTTTCCCAAGCTGGGGGACAGGAAGTTACAAAGGCAACACCCATCTCATTTTGACAAATGTCAGAGAATCTTAGATTCATGCACAGAACTGCACGTTTCATTTACGAGACACAGACAAAGTAAGGGTCCAAGAGTTTGCCGAGGTTACGCCAACATGAAGAGGTAGGATGTGGGGTTTGCGTCAGGCTGCGGGACATGATGGATTACCTGCGGCATGAGGGATTTGGCAACGAGGTAGGCATCTTCAGCCTCTCTGGACCTGTTCAGGTTCTTGTACGTTCTCCCGACGTTCATGTGTGCGCCGATGTCATCTGCGGACACGTCAAGCAGAGGTTTCATTCCGGCGAGTTCTCCGCTCGCATGTTTCGGCCCATCTCACACAGGGGTTTCTCTCTAGAACACCTAATGCAAACGGATGCCTCCACAAGAATACTGAAACGAAAGCTTAAACAAACAGGCCCGTAGCCTCGAGAGAAACGACGTGTTGACAGGGGTCAGGCTGGACGAGCTGAGGTGATGCTTGACGATTAGCGGAGCAGGAAATCCTTATGCCGTTAATGTGGATTTACTCCTGTGAGCCCACACCTATTTTTCTTGGTGTCGGCTTGAAAAATGTTACACATGGGGCCTGACTCACAAAACCTTCTTTAAAAAAAAATAAAAACTTGTATTTTCTAACTTCAATATTAAAAATAAAAAAAGAGAAAAGGTGATATTCTCAAATAAACTTCAGTATTTTCTCAACTTTCAAGTTTCTTCTTCTTCAGAACTTCCGAATAAATGGAATTCTTGAAAACAAAAACACGTTTTAGTCAAACTTTGGCCTTGGTGAAAAGCATCTTAACATCAGATTTGTCAACCAGTTCCACACCAGTTCAGACAAGTAGGGGGTTCCATGACCAGGACATGGATCCAATCCCAGATTACCAACCAGGCTCAGTATTTTCCATGAAGTTCCTGCTGCTGGTAGTTACACCAGAACAGCATTGTCACAATGTGTTTAGTGTTTAGCCTGCTTTGCTAGGTAGTAAACATTGCTAACTAGCTAATTTGAGTGCTTTGGTTCCACGACTACGTCATCCTCACTCCTCCTTCCAGCCAATCAGTGTCCAGATCAGGGAGACACAGCAGACATCGGTAATGAGGACAGAACGTCAGTAGATCATTGGTCCGCTGACCCCAGTAACCAGGGGTCAGATGGAGACAGAGGAGAACAAACAACAACCTTGGTCTGGACGTGGTTCAGACTTTTAGATGTCAAAGTCTCACCTGGCTGAACAGACGTGGCCTGGAGAAAGTACCGCAGGGCCTTTGCATAATGGTTCTGGTTCTCCAGAGCATGGCCCACGTTGTTCCACAGCTTGGCGTTGTTCTTGTTGACCTAGTGTCGGTTTGGAGAGATTTATCAGCGAGATCGAAAGCGACGTCTCATAGGAACGCGGACGTCAGATGAAGGACTTGTCCTGTCGTGATGATAGATCACCATCAGCGTCTTTCCCACGTACCTTCAGCGCAGAGGTGAAGAGGGTGTACTCCGACTCCCAGTCCCAGTTCCTGTTGAGGGTCTTCACTGCGTGTGTCGTCAGGAGCACGCCAATCATCAGCCAGGAAATCTTCATGTGTCTATGAAAATGGATAACAGCCTTGTTTAGGCTGACGCCGACTCAAACGGGTTCGTTGAGGGACTTTGTGTGTCTGATCTATCAGGCGGCGACACTCACCCTTTATGCGACAGGATCTTGAAGCCGTGAGCGACCAGGACACAGAAGCCCATACTGGGCACGTAAAGCACCCGCTCTGCCACCACGAAGCCCACGGGGAAGAAGAGGTTGGACGCGGGGATGAAAGGCAGAACGATCAAGGACAGGGCCTGAAGGAGACGAGGGACAGCTATGAAACGACTTGACTCAGCCTCTGCTCGCTCCGCCTTGAGCGGTCGCTCCTTTTCTCCTTTGTTCAAGTTCTGCTGATGCAGGTCCATGTTCTGGCATGTAATGATTAGTTCTAGTTCGGTGTGTTTTAAAAACACACCAGACCAGGTCTGAATGGATCCAGGACCCACATGGCCGATGGGACAGAACACAGCGTCTCCATGTGGATGGAGCCGTCTTGGCTTTTGTTTGACGTCTGTCCCCGTCACACCCATCATCTCTCTTTGGGAAACTAAGTCCATCCGTGATACGGTGGACGTGGGGGCGTGTCTACTCACAGCTGTTCCTGATCTCCTGGGATAAACACTCCCATGTGAGACTGCTAATGTGATTTCTTTTTTTTTTTTTTTTTTAAATACTTTTTTGTTATGCAACATACTCTAAAAATACTAAAAATACAGAATAAAAGCAACTAGAGCACAGCTTTGTGGGCTCCTTCTCAAATGTCCTGACGCTTACGATTGCACAATAAATGCTAATGTGGTTATGGGTGTGTATCTCGATGATTGTGGAAATGACACTGATATCTGTTATTATTTGTAATGTCATGTTTTTGTAAAACACCAGCTGCCACCTTAGCAGTAGTGTTGTTCGACCCAAACAAATCACTAACTGAAAAGATTTGTTCATTTCACGGTTCAGCTCAACCGCGGCGGGTGAACCTCAGTTGTTTGTTCTCGCACTTAACTGACACAAATCACCCACTGAAAATAATTCAGAGTGGTTCAGAGCAGAACATTAAATAAATAAGAGAACTATTCAGTGAACGAATCTTTTGAACAAATCGTTTTACTGAATGGAACGAAGGCATCTGCTGAATGTTTACGAATAAAGAAGAAATAAAGAATAAAGAATAGAGATTAGTTGGCAACGTGGCACAGCCAACGTGCAGATTTTCTGAGAAACGATGTGAGGAAACAAACAGTTTCCAAAATGCTGTGTGCGTTTTAATCACAACTGGTCTGGGCGCAGACACAACACGTTTTTTGTTATTGGAGACGCATCAAGACAGATCAAAACACCTGGCGGGATGACATCACCAGGTACGTTATGGGATTGTTGCAAAAGCTTCACGCTTTGCTCATTTACAATATGAATCAAAGTGTTGAGAAATAAGAGAGAACTTTGGGCAATTCCAACCAAACAAATAAAATGACGGTTGTCCCCCCCACCCCCAGATGTCTGGCTGAGTCACTTGTGGGTTCGCCCAGCAGGGCGCTGAATGCTTTGGTTGAAAAACAAACGAGTAAATATTGTGTGATGGCAGAAGAAGAAACAGTACTGTCAGGGCCCCAGTGCGGAATCACCATAGAGTTGTGATACATAAATATCACAATAGTCAACAGTGAAGCATTTTCCCTAAAATAAGATTTTTCAACATCTGGTTTATTGAATAAAAAACTTTTTATTTTTTTTTTTAGCCTAAAAACAAAAAAATGAGTTGAAATTAAACACAAAGTAATAACACAACTTACTGA
Organism: Aeoliscus strigatus; assembly: GCA_901007665.1. NCBI lineage: Eukaryota > Metazoa > Chordata > Actinopteri > Syngnathiformes > Centriscidae > Aeoliscus > Aeoliscus strigatus. Next base: position 22,858 of record CAAKHB010003776.1, read on the forward strand.
AAAACACTGGGGCCGTGGACTGTATCACAGACATAAAACGATGATAAAAATGATAAAACATGTCATTTTGTTCATATATTAAATATTGCATGTATATTATTAATTATAATGCTAGTAATAAAATATAGTAAAATAAAATTAATATTTTGCTGTCTGTATAATGCAATATAATATCTTATCTTCATATAATCATCTATTTCATCAAAATGACACAAAATACAATAAACATTATACGATAATTTTCTTCTGTCTGTATCGACACAGCACCGCCGTGCGATACGGAGTATTGACTGATTTGTGCAACTTACCATTATGACGGTCTTAGCTGAGCTGTGTCTGTGCTGCAGGCTGTGGTACGCCAGCAGGCCCAGAAACACGTAGAACGCCAGCGTTGCCAGATTGCGGTGGTCGATGGGCGACTCCACCAAAGGGATGGTGCCCATGGTCCAGTCGCAGCAGAGCTCCGAGGGGTTGAGGAGGAGCCACGCGTTCACAGGAAGAAGGTAGTTGAACGTCAGCTGTCGGGTGGGGGTGGGGCTGACCGCCGCAGGGTTGTCGAATCTACGGGGGAGGACGGGTCAACGGGGACGACAACAGCCCATCAGAATGACCCCGATTTGGGAAAGAACATCAAGACGAGAATAAATCAGCCTTTATTGTCCCACAGCGGACAAATTCACTATCGCTAGTTGGAGATCCACTCACTTTCAGTCAGAGAAAAACAAAACACGGTGGAGATTCAACGGAGACCTGCGAGACAGACCCACACAGAAGTTCAAACGCTCACGGCGGCGTAGGACGCCCGCATAGAGTCTGTTCAACAACGAACCATAAATCCAGCTTCAGGCCGTCCCTTCAGCCGGTCTTGGCTTCTCTCTTCTTTGCTCCACCCCAAGCAGCTGCTGGAGACTAAAAAGACCCAAGTGGAATATTCTCCACCTCGGTATCTAATCCTCTCTGGCCCTAAAGAGTTTTAAGTCGTCTCTTAAAACCCATTTTTTCTCCTTGGCGTTTCGCTGAGAGTGAGCACAAGCCAAGTTGGGTCATTTTTATCTGTCTCGTTCTGATTTAGTATCGTATGATTTCACCCCTGTGCAGCACTTTGGCCAACTGCTGTCATTTGAAATTTGATCTCTTAATAGACGTTGACTTCTAAAGAAGATGTGCTACGAGGGATCTGGGAGGTAAAGAACGTTTTTTTGCAGCACCAGCAATCAGACTGAGGAACAGCTTTCTGCCTGCTACAGTGGATGCAGGTTCAAAAATCACAGCGTTTACATTTTTCCCCATTTTCCCCATTTAATCTGGCATATGACACCGTCATACTCGGTCAGCGCTCCCCATAACAACCATGATCCCATCAACAACAATACAGTGGCAACGTTAAAGGAACAGGGTCGTCATAATGAATGGTTTTCCTTGACAGAAACTATACATGTGTCCTAAATTTCTTCCCTTGTAATGATGATGCTCATCCGGTGGAGATGATGGGGTGTCAGGAACAAATCACTTCCAGGTGTAAAAAGGGTCAGTGAGCATGTTTTGCTGACGCGGCTATCGGCCCACACACTCTCTCTCGCTCTAGTACTGTGATTGTTTTCACCACAGAAACTCAGGCAGACAATCTGGAGCCAGCTTCAGGATCGGAGCTCCATGGACACGAGCAAATGGAATCCTGGGCTGGATGACGTGAGGACAAACTGCAACAATCATTGGTCGCTCTCTTTGTATCAGAAGAACGGGACAGAAGCAATCCCAAAACACGTTTTATTTTCAGTCTCTTTCCACTGAAAAAGCAAAAAAAAGTTTTGTGTTTTGTGCTTTTAATAAAGATTGAACATGAATGTGATGTTTAATTGGTTAGATGTTAATTGTCAGAGATATTTTTTTTTAGTTTTTCGGCTTAATAATTATGTACTTGGAGGCGGAAGTGGTGATGGTGAGGTTGACAGGGTAACGGGAGGTTGTGTGTTTAATACCCTATCTAGTGTGGTAATACATATCCTTCATTCATTCATCTATCAGATGAATAATATATGTGTGTGTGTGTATGTGTGTATATAGATATAATTATTGTAAATGTTATTTAGGATATTTTAGGATAATTCCCAGTAGCATGGTTCATCATCTCTTGTTGCTGTGGTCACGGGAGCCGATCCCACCTGACGTGAAGAGCAGACAACCATTCGCATTCACACCTATGGGTGATTTTAGAATGACCAATTAACCTCAGCATGCTTTTGGAGGAGTACCCGGAGAGAACCCACGCAGACGCGAGGAGAGCATGAGAACTCCACACAGAAAGATCCCAGGCCAGGGAGCGAACCAGGGACCTTTTTACAATGACGTAACAGTGCTAACAGTGCTTTATCTATGTTATTCTATTTTGTTGTTGTTGTTTTACTTTTTTTTTGCTATTTATTGTAAATCACTTTGGTTCAGTAAAGGGTTGTGGTACAGGGCTGTATAAATACAAGTAGATGTATAAATAAAGAACATTAACATTTAAAACTATCCTGAGGCAGTGTAGTTTGTTTTCATAAAAGGAAATCTAGCTAAAGTTCTTCAGCGATTTCTGTTGTGATCCACTGGTTTGGTGGGGGTGGGGGCACAGTGTCCGTCCAGAGAAGCCCCTATGACCCCTGATAAACGCAATCGAAAGGGAATCAATCTGCTTGAAATGATAATGCACGTTGTGGTTTTCGTTTGCTCACATGGCTGAAAAAGCTTGCTGACTGGAAGAGCATGTGAACGGGGAAGAACGCTGACGGCTGCGTGACATTTAGTTGGATTATAGGAAATAGCTTAAACAGATCTGCAGTCAGCAGCTTTGAACTTCGGGTGACAAAACTGTCGTGCAGATCCAGAGAAGATCGCGGTGATTTACCGGTAGCTGCTGGAGACATGGGAAGTATGACTGAACCACGAGCTCCGCGCTGAGGGAGGTGCAGTGGAACATTCTGGATTGTTTATCCCTTCCATCAATCAACTACGTTTGACACACTCAAACTGTCTTCACTTTGTATTTGTAGATATTTAATATCTTTGAGTCAGGAATATTTACCAGTAATTTAATGACATGTCGTGTTTATTTGTGTAACGTGTGTAACATTGTAGTATGTAACCGCTCTCCCGTGCACCCGGACATGCGAGGAAATATTTCAATCATTTAAATTGTTAATTGCAAGTCACAGTGGATTAACCTGAATAATAATAGAAATCGCGATATCTCTCATTTTGCCAGAGACGTGGAAATCTCACAGTCGTGACGGAGTCACATTGCGTGTGTGTGACCAGACAGAGCAGGTCACTGACTGGAGACAACTCTCTGCTAGCTTAACTGCTAATGTGTTTGCGAGCGTCTCTGCTAACGTGTCTGCGAGCGTCTCTGCTAATGTGTGTGCTAGCGTCTCTGCTAACGTGTCTGCTAACATGTCTGCTAGCTTCTTTTCTAATCTGTCTGCTAGCGTCTCTGCTAACATGTCTGCCAGCTTCTATGCTAATGCCTCAGGTAACTAATTTTCTCTCAGATTCAGTGAGCTGATATTCTTTTACTGACAGCTATTCTGTCTTTAAAAATGTTTCCCTCTATAGAAGCATTTTTAAAAAAAACTTTATAATAATGGCTAAAATCAGGATTATTTGCTTGAAGGCAATCACAACTCCACAGACATGATGACATCTCTCGTCCCTAGCTGCAGAAGTGTCACTTGTCAAAAAAAAAAAAAATTGACAGCAGAGACCAGCCCAATGGAACCACATTGGACAAATATCACATGAGTTCCAGGCAGTGACCACAAAGAACAAGTCTGACCTGGTGAAGACAGGAAGCTGGGACTGGATGACCTGGACCCTGACAATGACGAGCAGAAGGGTGCTGATGACGAGGACGATGAGCTTCAGCAGCATTTGAAAGACGGCGTAGGGGAAACCGTCTTTGCAGAGCACGACTTGTCGCAGTGTGTCCAACAGCATGGGTAAGGTGAACTGAACAGGTGAAGACGGGACAAGAAGGGAGGTTCACCAGATTCAGATGTTTGGTTTGTTATAGCCTTTACAGGAAATGTCTTAACCTCTGACCTCATATCTGTAATTGTTTTATGTAAGTGTGACCTTTATTGTCATTTAATCATCACCAGTGTGATGAAATTCTCCTCTGTTTCTCTTGTTTTATATTCTCACACCTTCTTTTGTAATTGACATGGGTACAGACTGGGGACAGACTTTGGCTGGTAAAAGTTGGAAGTCTTTTCCGTCGAAAGTCTAAAAAAATGGGGATAAGACGGAAAAAGATACTCACCCCTTGTGCAACGAACACCTCGTGGACGCAGCAGATGCCGACAACGGTGATTCCCTGCTCTTTGCAAAGTGTGGCTGCAGCCACCAGGACGACGGTCAGAGCGATGGGAGCCCAAACTGGAAAGAGGAAAAGTGTGTGTGATTGTTATGACAACCAATGCTCATCCACGCACCCCCAGACGGTGGACACTGTGACACTGAGACACTGAAAACAACCCCCCCGGGCTCAATCATCTGAGAGAGAGAGAAAGAAAAGACAGGAACGAGAGGAAACAGACAACAGGAAAGCATACTTTTGACAATTCTATATACATATATATGTATATATATTTACACACACACACACACACACACGGCCCTCTGTCTGTAAGGACCAATCAGAGCCCTCTGGAGTTCTGTGTCAGTTCTGAGTCACAGTGGGAAAAAAAAAACACTGTCGTAGTGACGCCAGCGCCCACATCGAAGAGGAACTGAACGGTGACAACCAAACCAGTCTGAGTCGAGGCTGAACTGTAGAGTAGAAAAGCTCCATTAGTTATCCTGATGTTCTTCTCAGAGCCTACTGTTTGAGATGGTATGTTTACGGCATGTTTTCTGATGACGATCACACTTGAGTCACACCAACCAACTGTATAAAACATCAATGAGCCCTCTGCAACTGAGACGTTACTTTGTACAAGACGGAGTGAATTTACTTTCGCGAGTGGAAGCATCTCTGGTCTTTGGTGGATTTAGAATTCTTTTGACAAATGGGCGGCCCAACGTGGGGCCCCCAACAGCCGTCATCTCTGGGGGGAGTCAGGGACACCAGGCATCCTCGGAAAGACCTAAAACTAATACCCCACTTCAGAGTTAATGAAAAAGAGAGGACTAGGGATAATGAAATAAAAAAGCAACAGGAAATTACATTAAAATGGGAAACTGCAAAAAGAGAACAAGAAAAAAAGAAGACGAAACACCGAACAGAAAGTAATTCATCTGACTAGTATAATTCCATATATAACATTAATATTTCTATACTGCATGACAACTCTTTTTTCGCAGATGATACTCTGTCGTTTCCCTGCTTATCTTCTCTCCATTCAAAACTAATGAATGAAGAGTCGGAGAGAGCAGAATTAAGACCACGTCCACACGAAAGCGGCTGAGACCTGAGACCCGCACTCACACCGGCCGCTCCTTCTGACTGGGCGAACGTCGGCAGGTGACAGGTCGCTCTGGGTGCGTGACACTCACCGATGGAGTTGTCGGCGCCCGTCGACTTGGTGTAAGCCAGGAAAGCAGCCAGCAGGAAGATGGAGGACAGGAGCTCGGCTCTGCCGACCACACCTGTCACCTGCCGACAAACACACACACACATACAACAAAGGCCTGACGTTATCAGCCAGCAGTGCACATCTTCACAAATACTCACACAATTAATATGATCACTGTACCATCATTACCTCTGCCAAGGTTTGCTTTTGACTGTCTGTCTGACAGCAAAATAACAAAATAGTTGACAACCGACTGGAATGAAATGTAGAGTAACTGCTGCTGATGGACCAGGACCAGATGATTAATGGTGGTATTCTGGAACCATCTGGATCCAAGAATCTGTTGAAGGATTCTTCTTCATTGTCAGCATCTGCTGTGTCTAGAACTCCACAATAGCAGTAGTGGACTCTCTCTGTGGACCAGTGGTTAGTGGGTCTGTCTGTTAACACAAAGGTCGGGGGGTGGAGCCAACGGAGGTTGTTTTTCTGTTTTACTATTGATAAAAAAAAAAGAAACGAAAAAATAGAGGCTTTGAGGCGACAGTGCAAACCACTGTACCACCGCAACATCACAGTAAAACACTCCCGTTTATTTTTTTTTCTAGAGCAAAATGTCATTTTTGCAACACTGCTCACAAACAGCTGCACTTACACGACCTTCAAGAAATATTTACATGATTCTTTGGTTTCCTCTGCAGGCAGAGATGTGATCACATTGTTCTTTTGGTCTGTAATCAGTCCCTGATGTTGGAGGATGAACAAATGACAAAGTGTGATGGCTCCTCAGGGCTCCACCACGATTCCCTCACAGAGGCTTTCAACAGCAGGAAAGTCGGTGTGGGCGTGTTTCACCCGCTCGTCCATTGTCTCGGCATCAACACGGCTTTGTGTGATGAACCGACATGTGAACGGCCACAAAGTGAAAACGACTCACTGCCTGAGGTTTCTGAGCCGCAAACAGGAAGTTGCTGTTGCTCCTCCATTGCTCAGAACTGCTCGGGGGAATGTTGGGATGGATGGATGCTAGATGGATGATAGACAGATGATGGATGGATGATAGACAGATGATGGATGGATGATAGACAGATGATGGATGGATGAGAGATAGGTAGGGCAGGTAGGTAGAAAGATAGATATCACAAGTGCTAGCATAACTGCTGCATGAGCGCTAAAAGCAGTGCTAGTAGCAGCACTTCTTCCTTCTCTTCCAGCGTTTGGTTCTGGTCAAATGGGAGATGGCTCGGACACATGACTCCCAGAGACCCAATCAGAATCGGTGGATCTTCATGGAGACGTTGTTGGGTCAGATCCCGCACAGAGACAAGAAAGTAGGGTGATCATGGCAAAACGGTCATGAATACAAACTGAGATTTGAAAGTACTCGGAAATGCTTAAAAAAAAAAAAAAAAAAAACACACACACACACACAAAGCAAATATAAAGACACAACAAGGCTCTTTGAAGGGAAAAACACAGATGATCCCTTTAGAGGGCTCCAGATGGAGATAACCAGAAAGGCATTTGAAAGGCAAATTGTTTCCATTCAACATGTCGCAGTGACTTGGCCCCGAATAGCAAGTTCCAGGGGTGGGAGTTCAGGGCTGGGCATCACCGACGGACGACTAGGGTGAATTACAAGTCCTGACTGGGCAGGGGAAAGCACAAGAGATTTCTCACCAAACGTTGCTAAAGTCGCTGTTTGCTTTACGTTCAACCCTTAAACAGCGATGGTATCTCCAGTGCTACATTACTGTACTGTAACAGCACAAATATTTGTGCTATCAGAAAACATGGCGATGTGTCAACATGAGATGGATAATCTCTGATGAACCATGATTAACCCCCTCATCCACAGGAGTCATTCAGCTATTTTTAACCCACTCTGGACACTTTGGCAACTCTTTCAAAACTAAAAATAATTTTAAAAAAAATAATAAATAAATAAATGTAATAATAATTATTTAAAGAATATTTATTATTAAAGAATTAATAATTAACAAAATAAAAAAATACAACACACAAACATAATTTGCATTAAGACAATAAAATAAACATTTTGCTTTTTTAAGTTTTTTTATTGCAATTCATGCCTGTCAGGGTTAAATTATAAATGCCTGGAAGTTAAGAACCTCAACGTTGCTGTCATTACGGTACTCCCATTCACTGTTTCTAGAAGCCGGTGAGTCATTACCGTAACGACAGCACCTTTAAAGAACCTATGGATGTTTCCTCCTACTCCTAGCTCCTTCTTCACGCTGCTGCAGCGTAATCAAGAAGCAACAATCTCAAAAAGAGACATCCTGGAGTGTATGATTCCGTGGTCCTTGACGTTTTTGAACGTTGTTGGGAGCTTATTGGATCAGTGAGTTACTTCTCCCGTTCACTACATAAGACACAGATTATTGCCTTTTATTGACTGACTACTGAATTATGTCTGAATTATCTCATTTTGGACAGCCCTAATAAGTGGCATTTCCAGCAGCTGGCTTGGACTTAAATGGACGGGAATAAACCCGCAGGAAATAAGATTAAGGAAAATAAATAAAAGCAGCCGAAGGCCACAGCTAGTAGCAGCATCAGATACAATTCTGTAAACACATTACACAACTGTATCGAAAACAAAACTGCTCATGATTCACTTCAGTGTTATAACAGCATCTCCTATGATTCATTCCAGTGCTGATTAAATGCCGGGGAAGTCAGCTTTGATCATGGGGAGTTACAGCAGATTCCTCTCATTGCTCTCTTCCATGAAGCACCTTAACCAGTTCATCACCGAGAGGTCATGGGCGTGACACACGTGTTTACAAGGGAAGTTTAAGGCCTCGTTAATTCAGAATTGAAATTAAATCCGATTTAAAATGACCATGTAAACACCAAATTCTTATTCTTATTCTGATTTTTAGTTGAAATTGAACAATTCCTCCATCATGTGTTCACTCATTCCTCCTTAAATTCATTCCGGCCTCTCTGTCCGTGATCGTTCCCTTCTGTTGCCATGACACACACTGTATATTTCACGCTGGGCTTATTTACAAAGATTCCACGGTGGCAACTGACAGTAACTGCTGGTCAGGAGCAGAAACTCTTTATGGAATAAGGAGCTGGGAAGAACTAAAAGTATGGTGGCCCCAGGCTGAGCTGGAGCAGTCGTCCAACACGTCGTTGCGACTGTGGAGACGGAGCAGGAACTCCACTCCGGTGGGAGTCTCTGTGACTGGCTCCGCCCAGACACACGTCACAGAAACGTCTGTTCTTCACTAATGAACCAGAGTGTGTTTTCATATCAGCCATGTCCAATGACAAAGCTCCCTCCTCCTCCTCCTCCGCAGATGAAAGAAAACCCATCGTCTTGCTGCTGCTTCAAAAACATCAAATCCAAACCGGGCGCCAATAATATGATCCACCATGTTGTTGCTATCTGAGTAGGTTTGTTTTCTTCCAGTAAAGACTCCCCCTCCCAATCAGAACCCTTCCCAACCCCCAGACCTTCAGAGGAATTGAACAAAGCCGAACAAGCATGTGATTGGAGGTGAGAGGAAGACAGAGAACCTGGAGAGAACCCACCCAGACACGGGGAGAGCATGTAAACTCCACACAGAAAGACTGCAGGCCAGGGATGGAATCTTCTAGTCCAGTCCAGTCTTGATCCTCTCACTAATGGATGGTCTATTAATATGTTTTATTCATTTTTAACCCAAAAAGTTGGCTCAAACAAGCATGTGTCTTTACAGAGTCTGAGCAATGTTTGACAGAAAAATTTGGATATTAAAAAAAACAAATATTTCAATTCTCCTTCTTTCCCTCCATATTATAAATAACAGTGAAAATGAGGATAATCTGGATTATTTCTTTGAGGATGATCGCACTTGGAAAATCTCTAAATGTGGCATCTCTAGCTCCCACATTAGTAGCTGGTCTATTACTGGATGTAAGAGAAGAAAAATATTTCTTTAATTTTGTCTGCAGTTAGTACAGTAGTTGATAACGAGTTGACGATCACTGGTAGCATAAACAAACACACAGAGGACGCAGGAGCTGCTCAGCATCTGATTCCCCTCCATTAACATATCACATGTATAAATAAAAAAAACCACCACCGCTCTCCCTCTCAGTCGTCACTGCCAGAAAAACAAGAGAGAACATTTTCTGCTGTTGATAGTCTGACAAACTGTGGGCTGGATGGAGCTGCGATAAGTCCTTCTACCTTTTCAATGACAAAACGGAATTCGACACATTGTCAGCGTCTATACACGACCAACTGCAGCACGTTTGATTCCATCAAGCGTAACAATTTGGAGGAATTGACAGAGCATCTTCTGCTGCCCTGATATCCTCCTTCTGAGTACATAATTTAACTCCCGAGCTTTCTGATTCTTTCCAAACAGTCCCTGAAAACTGCTGTTATTAAATCGGTATTTCATCACTGGAAACTACCGTCGCACGCAGTGGAAACACACATAACACCGGGAAGCAGAGCCACATGAAGAGAGGTTCTGCTCAAAGTGTTCCTTCTGTTGATCTGGACATTAGCCGACAACGTGGCAAACAAGCCTTTTGGGTTCAGAGCACTGATGAGCCTTGTTGACCCAAAACAGGGTAAATGCAACAGTTGTCTTATTTTTCCGCAAAAACAAGACATAAATGAACACAAATGAACCGACTCCACTGTTTCCACCAAATAAATGCACTCAGCGAACAGAATTCAGATACCAAATCTACACTTACAGCTTCTGTGTGGATGGGGTGCACGGCAAACATCAGCGCTGCCACCAAGCTGAAGGTCTTGTCCAGGAACAGGCGGCACACTCGCAGAAAAAGCACACACACTGTGGCGTGCAGAACAACATTGAGCAGGTGGTAGGACGCAGCACTCAGCTCACTGAGGAGGTAGTTCAGCCGAAAGGTGAGTACCGTCAGGGGTCGGTAGGATTTATGGCTCCGCTCCTGCAATGGGACAGACACAGGTCAGCTGCCTGATCGGACAGGGAGCAGTGGAGCCCCCGGAAGGTTTGGGTGGATTATTCAAACTGTTTCAGGTTTCACCGGCGCATTTTTATTGGTTATATCGTTCCACTTGCAGTAGACATAAAAGTCAGTAAGTCACTGTGATGTAATTTCCAGGTAAAAACCGAGGTTGGCCGGCAAAAATGCATTCCTGAGCTAGTTCTTAGCTGATAACCAACACATTCCGTCTTATTCCGTGTTCAACTACACCGTAACAACATTCTCAGTCTGTTTCTTTTTTATCCTCCTTTTTTGTTTAATTCCTTTGATTAAAAGCAAAACATGAACATGAAAGGGAGCAGAAAGAAGAGCAGTATGTAATCCGTCCCTTTACCCAAAGAAATCAATTTACATAGAATTTAAATTTAAAACACAATTAAACAAAATCATAATAATGATAAAATAGCACCATTCAACAAAGAAAATTGAATGTTTTCGTACCTTGCATGACTCACAATGGGTGTTGCAGCCGTTAGTATAATATTTCATTATATTTCTCTAACATACTGAATTGGATTGGATTGTATTCTTTGGTTTGTTTGTTCAGATTCTTCCATATACAGATTCACGTCATAGAAAGATAAGACTACATCAGTTTAGTCCTAATTTTTTTTTTTTTAAAGATCTGTTTCTTTTAAGTAATAGTTGCTTTCATTTCTGAATGGTCCCAATTTCTATGAGCTTAAACATAATTTGCAGCATACTGCAATCTAATAATTCATGATATGTCAACAATTTTGACTGAAGGAATACTAGATTTGTTGGATCCCTATATTGATCCAAATAAAACAGTTGTTTCATCAAAGAAACAAAAACAGTAAAAAAAATATTTATACGGGCAGATAATACTACACTACTGACCCCATCTGGGATCCAGGAAACTCTGAGTTAGACCAAAGTCTGAGACAGTCATAAGGTGTGTAAACACTACCACAGACTACAACCATGTACTGTCAGAACAACGGCAGATGTGTCACCTCTGCCATGGGTGTTCCCCAGAAGTCATTCAAGAACAGGTTGCCGAGAGGGGTTGAGGGTCGAAGGTCCTTGTTGTCCAGGATTGCTGAGACATCATCAAACACGAAGCCGCAGGATAGACTGTTCCAGTAACATCCCGCCACCATTCCAGTCAAAAGTAAAATCTCCTTCCAGGACACCACAGCCATGACTGGTCAAAGCCCTCATCGAGCACTGGGTTGGGAGACAAGAGAGATCTGACTTCAATATACAACACAGAGTTGATTCATTCCCTAAGTGAGTTGGTAAGTGAGGTTTCAGTGCAATTAAGCTAAAGATTTAGTGAATAAACTGGGTATCAATGTAACCAAAACCATATTAGTCCGCTGCCTACAGATGGATAACAGCTCGGAAATAAAGCTACCTACAAAACGCCTCTAATCATTTACAAAAACACGCCATTCACATGACGGTATGATGTCAATGAGAGAAGATGCTTACACACACGTCCTCGCAGACTTTAACCGGTTACTGCTTCACAACATTATCTAGCGATAACGCAAATGCCATCTACCAATTTTACAGCTAATGCTAACTAGCTAGATACGGCTATTTAAGCCATGTAGCCGATGTCCGCCCCCTGGAACCTACCGGGTCCTTACCCGAGCAGACGTTGGTTGTTATCACACACAGAATGCTTCTAAACGTACACACATAGAAAACACCTCACGAATTTAGCAAGCGGCATCCCTGCTATGCAAGCTAGCTCAAAGCATCTTCGCATCAGGGGATGACGGCGCACAACCACTTCCGGTGCAGAGATGACGGCGCTCTCGTTAAAAGTTGGTGATGCTAGCTTGGGGTATTGTTGACAAAACGCTGTTAGTAAAACTCTGTAAATAAGGACGTCGTGTTAAAAGTTTGTATTTTGTTTTAATTTGTTTGCGTAATGCGCATTTTTATGTTTTTCCTAGCTGTTTTATGTTGTGGACCATTCATATTATGAATATTTATATATTTACCTTGGGGGATTTTATCTAGGAGAGTGTATTAGTGACGCGGAACTACTACTACTACTATAATACTAATAACAGTCATTGTTATTATTATTATTATTATTATTTATTATTATTGCTCAAAGTGCATTATACTGGAGTATTGGGACCATGTAGGAGAAAAATATTTGAGAGGAGGAAAACATTTTTTTTCCCTGTGCACATCGAAAACAAATTGATAATATCGTGAAATTTCGAGAGTAAAGTCGAAATTTCGAGATATTATTCACAATAAAATGATTAAGAGGGATGAAACAACACAAATAATTAAATGACATTAAAACACAAACCAGATGTGATTAAAAGACAAACGACATTAAAACTATTAAATACGTGCAGACGTAAGCTATTTAAACACGCGTGTTAAAAAGTGTGTTTTAAGCTTTGTCTTAAAAGCGTTTAAAGCAGATACGTTACGTTATAAAACAAATCAAATGGAATTAGTTACATGGATCAAGTTACTGAATAGTTAAATATTACATGTTAAACAGGGGAACTTGCTTTATTACTTACTTTATGACTTTCTCTATTTATTACACAATGGGGACATTCACATTGTTGAAGAAATTCAATTAGAGTTTCATGTAATGTGTGGCAACCATCATATAATTGTATTATTTACCGACTAATTAACGTCGGAGACATATGACGTACAGATGTATCTTTCGAACAAGACGCGACTAACGTGCGCGGAGCTTCACTAGACGGAACCTTCGATTAGTGTCTCTGTCTCCGGCCGACGGACATTTATTGACGGAAACTGAAGCTATCTCTTTGATGCTGGTCGGGAGCGGGCTTGTTCTCCCGTTAAAGTTGCTATGGTTACTGAGAGACAATTCGCATACATAGCGATTCAAGACAGAATTTACGCAAAGCGAGCTTCACGGAGGATGTAGCATCCTTTAGCTGAAGCATGGGGGGAAGCAAATGAGACAACATTAGCAACAAGTTAGCCAACCTCCACTGTACCTGCTCCAGTCCTCGGTACCTACTCATGATGGCCAAGTGGCCAGTTTGGGATGAACTGCTGAGAGTTGACCCGGCGACTCTCCACGAATGTGGTAAAAATCAGATCGACGAGGTGAACGACATCCTGGCTTTGGTAAAGTTCCACAGCACACGTCCGTCACAAGAGTCGTGTGTTTAACCTATGTTTGTTTTTCTCTGGAGAGAAACCTGCATGTTGTCCACTATGCCGGATTCATTCATTCATTCATTCATTCCATTTTGGAAAATGTCACAGCAGTAGAATGCACAAGGAGATACACTTTAATTTTCAGTGGGCGAATCTGTTCGGTGGGGTGGTGTGTAAATAATACAGTATAAGTTTGCATATGAGAGTAAGTATTTCATTGAGGCAGATAAACTACAACGACCATGGAATATTTCCAAATGTCATAGATTACCATGGAACGTTCCGCCCCTTTGCAACTCTGGTCAGGATCACAGGATCGCTGTGTGTGTGTCTGTGAAGGTCGTGGGATGATTGTGGTTCATATAGAGTGGCTTTGGTCGTTCACAGACGGAGAAATGGGAGGTGAAGGACAAAACCCCAGAAAACATTGTCCACGTGCTCCAGGTGTTTCAGGCCCTGCTGAAGGTGTCCCACGTCCTCACACACACACACACACACACTACACAGCTGCTGCTCCACTGACTCATTTGAATGTTTTTCCTTTCAGATAAAAGCTAACGAACTTACTATTTTTGACAACTTCATTGAGGAGACTGGTGTAAAACATGCTAGAATCGGTAACGCCGGCACTCAGCTTCTCTCAAACGTTTGTTGATTGCTAACAAGACCCCTGTTGACATGGTGGATTGTCACATGTTCTCTTCAGAAAAAGAACTTCTTGCTAAGGTGTCGAGACTGGAGCAGGAGCGTAAGGTAACGCTCCCCTTCAGCTGTCTGTTTATTGTAGCATGCAACGGTAGTGTCAGTTCATTAGTTAGTTAGTTTACCACAATCTAGCTATTGATTATTATTATTATTATTACATATTTACACCTCTCTATTGATTATTATTGTTGTTATTATTATTATTATTATTATTATTATTACGGATGTACCATCTATCTATTGATTTTTATACATATTTAGTGCATTACTATTTGGTGGAAATTAGAATAAATACAAATATATGTGGAAATCACAACGAGCTGCTTGTCTAGTTGGTATGAACACAGATTACTACAAACTACAAGTTTGTACTACAAGCTACAAACGATACAAGTATTCACAGACACAAGCATCATGTTTGTTCCGTCCTGGCTGCTCACTGATTGGTTGTCTTGACCACTGAAATCACATCAGCTAAGAGGATTACAGCTAATTCCATGCACGCTCACAGACATCGCTGCGTTTGAGTGGTATTTCCTTTTGTAGTATTTGCTAAATAATCCTAGTATGTGTACATATATACACACTGTTTGTAACCTCAAGGAGAAGGAGTGATAGGTGTGTGTATCTGCGTGTGTGTGTGTGTGTGTGTGTCTGTGTGTCTGTGTGTCTGTGTGTGTGTGTTTATCGCTCTGTGTCCACTGTACGTTTCAGCAGTCCGGCGCGGCGCCAGACAACCGCTTTCGGAGAGATGAGTTTCTGAAGTTTGAAACCCAGCTGGAGCTGAAGGAGAGGGAGCTGGCACAGAGGACACTGGAGATGGGGAAGGAGAAGGACCTCAACAAGGAGGTATGAGCTTATGGCAACGCTGGCTGTCACACACAGTAGGATGGATTGCCTCGGCCAGGATAACTCTAAAAGTTATGAACAGATTTTAACCCTTCAAAACCCTTTAACCCCTCTGAGTGCTTTATTATTTGTGTTTACGCCCTTTACATAATGCAATGGACAGTTTACTGGAAATATTTGTATATACTTTTTCATATTTTTATATTTTAACTTTACATGCTAGCTGCTAAACATAATTCTTTGTACAGCAAAGTCTGAATAGTTTTAATCAATCCCAACTCCTGCCAAGAATAGAAATATAAAATAAAGGAAGTTAAGAAAGGTAAAAATGCAATTAGCTAAAAATTGTACAGTAATCGCATATAAATTAAAAAAAGTTTTATATACATTCTACATTTATTTTTATATATTTTTGTATATATATTTTTGTATTAAGGTTGTATATATCTTATATTATGCTTCTGTTTCTGATATTGCTCAGTGTGTGGTTCTTAATAAATTGAATGAATGAATGATGTCAGTAAAGAGCCTGTTTTCATGTTCTTCCCTCTGGCTTCCTGTGCTTTTTAGCTGACGGCTCGAGCAGAAAATGCTGAGGAGGAGGTGAAGAAACTGAAACGAGAGGTAAGTCTCACCACCTCACCTTCACATCCATCCGCCCTGCCCTGTCTCCTTTCATTCACTCATTCATTCATTGGACACCTGTTCAGTCTGTCGCGACGTGCATGTTTTCTCCAACACCCACCATGTGTTTTCTCATACGTGCTCTCCGTGGCCGTAGATAAAGAAGGCTAAGAAGAAGGTAAGCGGCAGAGGTCCGGTTAATGGAAACAGATCGGTAGTGGAGTCATTGATAGGCCATTAGAACCTTTGTAGACCTTTGCCTGTGTCCGAGCCCTGCGATGAGGTGGTGACTCGTCCGGGTTGAAACCGCCGTTCACCCTTCGACAGCCGGTCGGTACACCGCCCTGAACGGGAGATGACCAACACGTGTCCGTAGGGAGAAACGGGGTGAATAACCCCTTAACACCGACCGTATCCCCAACGCTACGTTTGAGTACCGTAATTACCTATTTGCGCCATCAGAAACAGTTCCTGAAAGCTGCGATGTGTCACTCGGTTCCTTTACCTGGTGTGATAAAGGAACCAGAAGGAGAAAACGTCAGGAGATTCCTGAAAGTTGACCACAGCCATGTAGGGTCATTACGGTAATCCCACTTGCTCTATTGCCAGTTAGCTCTCAAATCAGTACCAGCAACTCGGGTGTGAAGAGCAACAACGTTTTCTCCTTCTCGTACCTCAAATGGTCAGGAAATTACGGTACTCTAAAGTGTGCTAGCAGGAATGTAGCGATACCGTCGGTGTTAAATGGTCAGTGGAACGCTGCTTGCTATCGCTGACACGTAGCATCTAATGAATGTCCAGCTGTCGTACTCGCTGTGAGACCAGTCTGTCCGTCCTGTGCCGCTCCAGAACGAGCAGCTCCAGCAGGATGTGGACTTCTATCGTAATGAGCTGGACCAGCAGGGCCAGGGACCGTCCAGAGACGAGAATGCCGAGATCCAGATGAAGCTCAGCTCGGCCAACCGCCAGCTCTACCGGTGCTTGGAGGACCTGCAGGTACATCACCTTCTTTTAATCACCCACGGTAGTGCACGAAAACGCTGGGCAGTTTGAATAGAATAGTCATAATTGTCATTTTACAATGAATTGTAGAACAAGATTGGAGGCGAAAATGAAATAATATAAAATCCTAACAAGTAAACATTACAAGAATAGAAGTAAGTATGAAAATAAACATGAAAATGTCTTGTATACAAATATGAAATGGAATTAAAACACCTGGTGTAAACAGGATATGCACTAGGAAGTGTATCAAACAGGGCGGTACTGAGATGTTCCTGGAAGCTGAGAAGTGTCACTTGGTTCCCCTCTGTGGTGAACAAGGAGCTAGGAGAGGGAGAAAATGTCCATCGGTTTCTGTCATTACGGTAATGACTTGCTGGCTTCGGGCAACAGAGCAAATACGGTAAATGACAGCAACTTGTCAACTTGTCAAACAGGTACCGACAGACGTTTCCTCCTTCTCCTAGCTCCTTCCTCACACCAGGTCGAGGAACCCAGTGACCCTTCTCAGCTTTCAGGATCTGTTTTCTGATAATTACAGACTCCAAAGGTTGCTAGTGTGAACGTAGTGCCGGGGACGCGGTCTGTGTTAAAGGGTTAACAGCGTGTTTTACCGTGTGTCCGTCAGCGGGCCGAAGATGAAACCTCCCACCTGAAGACCCAGAACGAGCAGCTGCAGAAGAGTCTGGAGGAGTCGGTAAAGGAGATGGAGAAGATGACGGACGAGTACAACAAGATGAAAATTGTCGTGCACCAGACTGACTCCATTATGGACCTGCTGAGGAGGGAGAGGGATCACGCAAAGCTGCAGGTAAAGAACACGTCACGTTCCACGTCCCATGGCTTCTTTGACGGTGTTTCCTGGTCAATCATCACCGTGTGACCGGTGTGTGTGTGTGTGTGTGTGTGTGTGTGCGTGCGTGCGTGCAGGTCCGAGAATTAACAGACAAGATTCACAACATGACCCAAGAGGACGATCCCATCATGGCAGTGGTGAACGCCAAGGTGGAAGAGTGGAAGGTTGGTGTTCCCACAATTAGTCTGCTGAGGCACTGATGCTTCTCTTAGCGATTACATCACAATTCAATATTCAGTGTAGCTGCACACAACAACTCAATAATTATTCAGACAGGATTGCACAGCAAGGACTCATTATTATGATGATGATTATAATTAGTAGCAGTATTGATTATTGTTAATGCTGCTACCACTAATAATAGTATGTATTGTCATTGTTGTTGTTGTAGGGTTATAATAATTTCTTTTGTTATTATAATAATAAGCCAAAGACTGTTGTAATTGTAATGTTGGGCTATACAAATAAAATAATAATAATACAAACAACACCAACAATGTATTTTATTTTTAACAATATATTTTATTAATTGTTATTATTATTATTCATATTTGTGTTGTTATAATTAATAGTACATGCATATTTTGTAAATCTAAAAATGATAACAATTAGACATTTTTAAGCACTTTTCAGAAAACCCAAGGTCACATTGAAAAATGAGTCAAAACACATAAAACCAGGTTTGGGCAGTTTGAACCGGTGTATATTGAGTTGGCATTGACTGTGAACGTTGAAAGTGAACACTGATGGTGATCTCTCGCCCTGCAGACCGTGCTCTCTGGGAAGGACGAAGAAATCCTGGTGTACCAGCAGATGATCCGTGACCTTCAGGAGAAGCTGCGCTCGGCTCAGCTGGACTTGGACAAGAGCAACATGATTGCCCTGCAGCAGGTCTGTTCCACTGCTGGGGTGTGTGTGTGTCTGTGTGTGTGAGGCCCCTCATGCCACTGTTTCCACTTATCGATGACTTCATGAGAGCAGTTTGGGGGTTTTCTTCCTTCTCCCAATTATGCTTCTGCATCAAATAGACACTGTACCTACGGCGTAGGGTACGACGTAGCTTGACACCACCTCTCCAGAAATGCTACTAGTCGTCATGGCTACGTGGACCTGATTGGACTGTTTGTGTCACGTGACTTCCCCAGATCTCACAGCGGGACTTCTGAGTTCACTGAGAAAGTAGAACTGCCCAAAGTGCAATTTCAGACCGAAAAAAGTGAATGGAAGATGTTGCCGATCTTGTTGTAGTTAGTGCGGTAACAAGATCCGCTCACTTTGAAGGAAGGAAACAAAGAAAAGCACTGAGAATCATGAAAACACGAAACATAGGATTCAACGTGGAGCTACAAGACAGACACAGAAAAAGAACATTCACGACGGAGGGTACAACTGGGGAGTACGACATAGACAACAACGTAGGGTACCACGTAGAGAAAAGTGTAGTGTACACAGTAGGGTACAGGTTAGGACATCGGATGCCACATCGGGTAGGACAAAGCGTATGATGTAGGGCACAACATGGGTAGGATGTAGGGTAGGACGTAGGGTCCAGGTCAGTCCAGGAGCATAAATCGGGCTTTAGAGCCAGCAGAAGGTGAATCTGTCACTAGTAACCGTACAGTTCCCGGTTCGATCCCGGTGACAATCACAGTCCAGCCGACCAATGGCGTTAGCGTGCGTGTGCGGTTTGCAGCCAGCCCTCCAGGTGGGCGTGGTGTTTCCATCTTTCTGCTTTCTCTTTTTCATCCACCTCTCCTCCTTCCACTGCTGCGCCGGCCCAGGTCATATACGACCTCTGTGCTGTAAGTGTCTCTGCTGCGCCTCCCGTCCTTCCCCTGTGTCTCCCCAGTAAAAACTCTTATTTCACTGTCCCGACCGAGCTCTGAGCGGCTTCTAATAGTTTTGAATGGGTTTGCTGACCCCTCCGAAGGCCGTCCAGGAGAGAGACAATCAAATCAAGATCCTGAGTGAGCAGCTGGAGCAGTGTACGGGGGACATGGAGAGGCACACCCTGCTCATCGAGGACCTGAAGACGTCCACGAAGAAAGACAGAGGTACCGACTGCCCACAGGGCTTCGTCTACTCGGGTTGATAGATTGCCACTAGCATACTTTGGACTACCATAATTACCTGAATTACTTGCACCGTCAGAAAACATCAGACGGTTCCTGAAAGCTGGGAACTAATAATAACAGAAGCATGGCATTTTTTTCTTTTTACATTTGTCTACAGGGGAACGAGAAGAAGCTCCGTTGTCTCACTGTCCTCTGCTTCTTTTCCCTGTCCCAGGCATGCCTTCACACCAGAGGAAGGTGGAGGAGCTGAAGCTGAAGCTGGAGGCTGCCGAGAGCAGAGCGCTGGAGGCTGAGCGCGGCTTCAAGCTCGCTGAAGCTCATGCCGAGGAAAAAGACAAAGCTCTGATCGAAGCGTCAAACCGCCTGCACGAGTACGAGACTGTGAGTCGACAAAACGCTGGTGGCTTCATAGAATAGAGTAGAATAGACATAGACAGTATGGTGAGCTGGCGGCGGGTACCCACGTGTAGCTGTGTGACGTATGTGGCTCCAAACATAGAATAGAATAGAATAGAATTCATCCCATGAAGGAAATTCACCTGATACAGCAGCTAAAAACAAAGGTAAAAAAGAAAAGAGAAAAATCTTTGGAGGATGGGACACAAATATATTTTTTAAAGGAAAAGGGTAAATATAATTTTTATAGTATAATTTAATATAAATACATATGCTAACAAACATGCTAATGTTTGGACAGGAGAAAACGATGCGCTGATAAATCCTTTTCAAGAAACCTGTTGTCTTCACAACATTGTTTTGACACATTGATTGTTGTGGAAATGACAGTTACTACTGTCCTGGAACGTTCTGTTGAAACTGGACACACGTAGCTGCGTGTTGCAAGTTGTTGCGCCTGGAATCTGTGGTCTGGATGGACTTTAGTCTCTGAAGTACAGGGAGGGTGTCCTGTGGGTGTCCTGTGGGTGTCCTGTGGGTGTCCTGTGGGTGTCCTGTGGGTGTCCTCTGGGTGTTCTGTGGGTGTCAGCTGGCTGTGCCTCCTGCGGTTATGTCCCTCTGTAGCCTCTGTCCTCGTCCCCTGAGGAGCCCACAGAAGTTTCAGGATACGTGACCGTAGCTGTTGTGTGTCTTCCACTGCGATGAATCACACTCCCATGTTTCCTCCTAGAATCTTTTTTCGTTATTGGAACTCACAGCCCGTCGAACAAGAGATGAGTTCTCTTCTAACTCTGTTTTTTTCTCTTCCAGGGAACTTACGGTCTGGAATCAGCCATTGCAGAAATCAAGGAGTGTAAAAATCTAATTAGAGTCAGGGACCAGGATGTGGAGGCCATGACCAAAGACATCAATGAACTGGAGATGAGAATAAGCGATCTCATGGATGAAAATGAGGATTTCCGAGAAAAATTAGGTGGGGTTTTTAAGAACTTTCCCGCCTCTGACCTGAAGCATCCCACCACCACTTATACCAGCCTTACAAATGTTTCTTTTTCCTTCCTCAAGGATTGGAATCAAAACAGGAAGTGGATCTGACTGAGTTCAGGCGAGCCAAAGTCCTCAGGCAACGGCAGTACAAAGCAGAGAATCACGTTCTCACCAAGGAGGTAAAGACATCCAACACCACGTTCGTTACAGCGACGTCTCACAAGCGAAATGATCATCATCTGCTCTTAGATTGAACGTCTGGAAGAAGAACGGCTGGAGATGAAGAAACACATCCGATCCTTGGTCAAGGACAGAGGTGGGTTCCTGTGTCCTCCTCTCAGATAAAACCAGCCACTTGAGGCAGAAGGCCGCCACGCCTGAGCAGGCTTCAAACAAACCCCATGGGGAGCATTCAGACTCCTTTAGCTGATTTCATTTACTCTTTTATTTCTACTATATTTCTATACTAATTTTTAATCCTTGTTTGAAATGTTTTAGACCTATTTTATCCTATCCTATCCCCTATACACCATACTGACAGCTACTGTCGAGTAGACTGTGTGTGTGTGTGTGTGTGTGTGTTTTATTTTGTAAAATGCCATACCAATAAAGCATGATTTGCTTTGATTTGAAATAAAGGTCCATGTGATTGATTGGTTTGTGAACTCCTGCGTCTCCTCCATCGTGTGTGCTCAGGGACCCCGCAGTCCGTCTCGCAGGAGGATGACGAGGACAGGACGCCACCGTGGCCTCTCAGACAGAGCCGGGCCGAAGACGTCAGAGCAGAGGTGAGCGCCCAGAACCCAACGATGTTGTCATGTTGTTTGTATTTTTGCATCTGGTTCAGATCAAGTGTGTCCTCCTCAAGATGTGACAAAGACAGAGGCGCTTTAATCCAGCAAATGAGCGTGTTACAGCGGCTTTCATGCACCAGCTGATGTTTTCAAATACTTCTCCCCGAAAGCACATGCATGTCTGCGCAGCGAATCGCCTGAGCGGAGGAGCAGATGACTGTCACAGTCCTGCTGTCAGGTCTATTGTCCCTCAGGTTGTGACACTGCGTGAAATGGACTTTAACATGTGATCTGTTTCTCCCTGAAGTTGGTCGTTGTCTCTGGTTATCAGCTTCCATTTGATTTGGGGTTTGAATGTGTCCCATGAAGTCCTGTGTCCTCCTGGGATCATGGTCTAGTTCGGAGCTGGGAAAAAAAAAAAATTATTATTAAATATCAATGATTAAGTCAAGAATATTTCAAGAATATTTATTATTAAAGAATTAATAATTAGAAAGAATAAAAATGGCAAAATACGATAACTATTTGCATAAAATAAAACAAAATAACATGAATAAATTGTTCATTTATGACAGAGTTAAATGAACCCTTTGACACCTGCGGTTTCCCCGGCACTACATTTGTGCTAGCGTACTTTGGAGTACTGTAATTATTTGTCTGTTAGCGCTATCAGAAAACGTCAAACAGTTTGCAAAAGCTGAGAAAGTTGTACCTCTCATCTAAGTTGCAGTCATTACCGGTAATGATTCGCCAGCTTCCAGCAACAGAGCAAATAGTACTACCACAATTAAAAGCAACTTTCAACTTTAAACGTTCAAAGCTCAACTAGTCACCTCATTACGATACTCCAAAGTATGCTAGCGTGAATGTAGCGCCGGATACCACCAGGGTTAATTTAACCCTGCCATGCATGAATATGTATTTTTGTAATTGTGTTAATTATTATTATTATTATTGTTATTATTGAAATAATACATATTCTTTGAATAATGCTTTAATAATTTAAGTTTGTTTTGCATGTATTCATTTTTTCATAATCTTGAAGGAGTTGCCAGTGTGGGTTATAGATAGCTGAAGTGACTCCTGTGCATTAAAGCGTTAACCATGCTTAAGCAGATTCCTCGTCTCTCTCTCACACACAATATTTTAATAAAAACAGATACACCCTCCTCAGTGGAAGTTGCTTCATAGTTAATTGATTTAAGACACGCAACATCTGTTCCACGAACCGTCCTTATTTCTCCCAGAAATCCAGAAACAAACACAAGCTGCTGCTTCTGTTAAAAGCGTTGTGTGTTCTTTGCAGAACGAGCTCCTGCACCGAGAACTCGACAAAAAGCAGAGGGAGCTTGACCTTCACAAGACCCACTTTCAGGTCAAACGTAAGCACTTTGACTTGAGCGTGGACGTTTATGTGTTGTGCCAGCTGTGCGACTCACTCAGCAGGCGCCCGCCGGATTGTTGTAGTGTTTTTTCAACCTTTCACGAAGTGATTGAAACACCTCAGAGGCCTCACCGCCGCACTCTCCTCCCATGTGTCGTCACAAAGTGGACGAGCTGTCAAAGGTGAAAAGCGACTTGGAGGCTGCGCTGAAAGACGTCCTCCAGGCCATGAGGGTCGGTCAGGACGCCCCCCCGGACTCCCCCCTCATCGGCACTGCTCACGTAAGTGTCCTCATCACCGATTGGTTCCAGCGCTCCAGCCGGGTCTGATCCACGGGTTCAGGTGAATCGGTAACGTTTACCATCATCTGGAACCAGAATACCATCATTGTTGATAAATGTGAAGACGACACCATTGCTCCTGCGTGTGTCTAACACACACTGCAAAAACTCTAAATCGTATTATATGTTTGTCTTATTTCTAATCAAAATGCCAATTTTCCTTTTTTAAAAAAAAAATCTTTACACTTAAAATACGACACATCACCTGAAAAACCTCACGTGTTTTTGACCATTTTTACTTGTTTCAAGCTAACCTTCTAGTAAAAAAAAATTTCCAGGTGTTTGCCAGGAACAAGTGTTTTTTTTATTAATTATAAGCAAACAACTTTGGCTCCACTGGAAGATTTTTCTGTTTATTTCGAGTGAAAATTATCTAAAAACAAGTCTTTAATAATTGAATAATTAAAGAAATGAAAACATATGAAAATTTAGCATGAATTTGCATTTCCTTCGACATAAACAAAGAGAAATATGTATGTCGCAAATGGAGGGGGTTTGATTTCCACTGTCTCTCGTATCACAGGCCGGAGACGTCAAAGACGCGAGTGTACGCTCCTCCACTCTCAAATCTCAAATCCATCAGCTGGTGGGGAGGAACGAGGAGCTGCGGCAGGAGCTGAAACTGGCCCGGGAGGAGGCCACCGGCACGATCGCTCAGCTGGCCAACGCCCAAGAAACGGTTTGTGTGTTCACACTGAGGTCGTGCGGCAGCATGTCCGACGGTCTCTGTCCACGTGACAATCCAGATTAGTAGAAACAGTGACGCTGTTTGCACGTAACCCGAAAACATGGGTAGTTTGCAAACAACCCATCCTTCCGGCTTGTATGGGTTAGGGTTAGTGTTAGTGCTAGCTAAGGTTTTTTTTTTAACTAGCTATGCACATTACCTGTAACATACGGTATGACTCAAATATCCAGCCGGTTCAACTCAGAGGACCAAGGTGCCGTCAGCGGCTCACTGCTCTGACTCTGTGTTGCTGGTCAGGTGAGACAGCTGCAGGGGGAAGTGGAGCAGCTGAGGAAGTCAGCCAGCGGTGGGCTTGTCTTCCGACCTTTGACCCTCCCAGAGGGCCTGGAGCCCAGCAGCGCCGAGGTCATCCATTCCCTAAACGAGTACGCCGTTCATCTCCTTCAGGTCAGTGTCCCAGCGGAGAGCAAAGTGTGCCGGAAACAACTGCCCGTCAGTAAATTTGTGTCGTGTTTGTCAGGAGCTGGAGAACCAGGAGAAAAGCACGGCATCGCTCACAGGGACGCTGGAGGAATACAAAGAGAAATTTGCTGTTCTCAGCCACCAGCAGGGGCTGCTGTACGAGGAACACCTGAGGTGTGTTCACTTTGACCCTCCAACACCAACGGTAGCATACTTTGGAGTACCATAATTACGTGGCTATCGGCGCTCAGAAAAAAACGGTTCCTGAAAGCTGACAAGTGTCACTCGGTCCCTGGTGTGAAGAAGGAGCTAGGAGAAGGAGAAAATGTCGGTTCTTGGAAGTTGATAACAGCCATGTTGCTATCATTACGGTAATCCCATTCTCTCAGGTTCCAGAAGCCTCATTACCGTAGTGACAGGAACTTCGATGTGAAGTCCATCTTCTTGACTACACCCTACCCTATGACGTTCCCTGCACCATAAACCTACATTGTGCACTACGTATCCTACATAGTACCCTACACTGTATCCTACATTGTATCCTACATTATACCCTACATTGTACCTTACATTGAACTCTGTCGTACCCTACACCATACCCTACACTGTATCCCAACGTCGTACCCTACATTGTATCCTAACGTCGTACCCTACGTCGTACCCTCCGACGTACCCTACGTCGTACCCTACGTCGTACCCTCCGACGTACCCTACGTCGTACCCTTGGTTGTACCTTACGTCGTACCTTACGTCGTACCCCACGTCGTACCCCACGTCGTACCCCACGTCGTACCCCACGTCGTACCCCACGTCGTACCCTACGTCGTACCCTACGTCGTACCCTACGTCGTACCCTACGTCGTACCCTACGTCGTACCCCACATCGTACCCCACGTCGTAC
This sequence comes from Aeoliscus strigatus, assembly GCA_901007665.1. Lineage (NCBI taxonomy): Eukaryota > Metazoa > Chordata > Actinopteri > Syngnathiformes > Centriscidae > Aeoliscus > Aeoliscus strigatus. The sequence continues at coordinate 48,631 of CAAKHB010003776.1, forward strand.
CCTAGGTCATGCTCTACGTACTCTATGTCTCTGTGAAAAGGGCATTTGATGTTTGAGCATGACTCAGGCATTAAATGTCTCTGACTGCTTC
>CAAKHB010003778.1:10465-27601 GCA_901007665.1 Aeoliscus strigatus
GTGTGTTCAGCTTTAAGAGGAGGAAGACTACGGTTGTCACATAGAAGTAGGAAGATTAGCTCCTAGATAGCAGAACCGACAGGTTCCACGGGGGCTTCAGACGGACAACAGCCTCCACCGTTAACGTTCCACCACCGAACACAACCGCCAAATCCAAGTCGGCCCTTTAAAAAGTGGAGCCAGCCCCCAGAACATGTGCAGCTAACCGGCTTTTTACCGCTGACACCGCCTCACCGCCGCCACTCGTTAGCGCGCTAACATTAGCTACATCGCACAAACAAAAACACGCAGCTCGGACACAAGCAGCTCGAACGTCAACGTTTACCGGACAACAGTCAACGGGAAACCATTCAAAAGTGACAAAAGTCCGACTCAACACGACCCACACCACCAGAACCGAGCCCGAATCTCTGAGCTGGCTGCAGCCCGGTGCGGGACAACCGTCAATCCCGGAGCGAGAGAGGGGGCACAAACTTTCACCCCACAACCTCAGAAGTGAGGGCAGTGCGGCTGGGCTAGCCGGTGCTGGTTACCTGGGTGTCCCCCCCGAGTCGGAACTCATGAATACCCCCGACCGGCCCACCGTCGCAGCTCGCGCCGGCGAGGAGACGTTATAATCCTCGCGTCATTTGACGACTCGTGCCGCACTAAAGCCCGGTCCACCGGCGGGACACGCTCGAAAAGACGTAAAATGAGATAAATCGGGGCTGAGAGAGACCCCCTCCCCTCCCCGGCGTTCAACCTTTGGCTCTGCGGAGAAGTGTTACTTTTCAACAGCCCATCAGCTTCTTTATCGTCACAGATAGGTGGAGAAAAACCTGGCTCCTCTCGACGAGTCCGAATAAAAGGCTCCCCGCGATCCACTCACCAAAACTTGGGCTTCATCGCTGTCAACTCACCCGCTCGCTTTGTCGCCCGTTCTTCGCCGATGGTCGACCAAGGAATGTTTAATCTGCAGTTAACCTCGATAAATCGTTGCTTTTTTCAAATCCAGGGGATATCCTCTTTTTTCGGCCCTCCCCGCTGCCGCGTCTGTTGCCAAATAATGCGCCTCAACACACATGGAGCCGCTGCGTCCTCTTAGTGGGCATGCGCACCTCGGCATACCAGGGCGACCAGATCACATCATGTAAGCCTCTGACCACCAAGGGCCAGAGCGGGACGAGGTGCCAGGGGCCCCGGGGTGGTTGACCCATGATGACTGTACCAATCCCCCCCCCCCCCCCCACACACACACACACACCCCACCCCACCCCCATTTTTTTTCTCTAAGGTACATCACAGGGACTTAAATCAGACGACACATCGCTGGACGTGGGATGCAAGAAAGAAGCATATGAGTCCATGTGCAAAGATGCAGAGGTCAAGTTACGCAGGAATTACATAACTGGTGACACGAGGCAATTCATGGGGGGGGGCAAGGTGACATGGCTGACCGGCCGAAGTGGGTCCGAGGCTCTTAGGGCTCAGAGGTCCACTGCTGGACGCCTCATCTCAAATACGACACACAAACTGTCGTCTTCCGGCGTTCCCGTCGTCTCTCCGTGCTCCGTGTATGCAGACTTTCTTGCATGATGCATGTTTGTTGATTGGTCACATATGTCAAAAGAGTAGCTGCAGAAAAAACGGTTTCATTCGGAGGGGATACCACGTTTGTGAGTCCTCCAGGATTGTCTTCACCAAGGAGGTCATGGTGTTGTTTGTCTATCAGCAGGCGTCTTTACAAAGACCAGGTGGGTCTTTGCCCTCAGAGTCTCGTTCTTGTGGCGCAGCAGTGTGTCTGCAACAACGAAAAAAAAAAAGTACATTTCAACTGGTGGCCACATTTGTATGCTGAGTTCACACAAGGGTGAGGGTAAGTGTTTGATAGGGGACCGAAAGAAATCTTGTCCTCCAGGGGCCAATATGTTAAGTCTACAGTATATGACTGGACAATATAGACAATATGGACCCCAGTGTCACATTTCAATATGAATGAACTCAAAAAGAGAAAAAGGTCAAGAGTGTTGACCTTTTTCTGAACAGTAGGAATGAAGAAGCCCTTTGGTGTCTAAGAACCGCTGAAAACCCCCCAAAACACTTCTTTTGTCTTGAACCCAACAGCAGCTACAGTTACCTCTCGCCCCCCATCAAGATTAAGAGGGAGGTTGTAGGGTCAAGTCAGCTGCAGAACCATATATAAGTGCACTGCACATACAACAGGCGTACTAACAAATGTCCCTTCGTGATGATAGAGCATTTCTGATTCAAATCACCTCGGTCTGCTCGTTCATAGAAGACCTGCATCCTCTCAAAACATCCGCTCTCATCCACACACACAAATACACACACATACATGTTGATATGTGAGCGAGGTGGTCTGACAAGACTGAAGGGGCTGCTGTTCTCTAACAGGTGGTGGTGGTATGTGTGTGTGTGTGTGTGGAGTGGGGGGGTCGTTGTTCTGCCATTGTAAGCTCTCTGTCGATGATGCTGTGTCATCAGGTCTGATTGTTTCCATCCTCTCACCAAACCACTCCATCTCCTGAGGCTACAGATTGTCTCATATAAATGCAATTAAATCTTTGCCAAGAGGCTTCTCCTCATAATCACCGTCAAAAAAAAGAAAAACACTCATTGTTTTATCAAGGTGATGATGAATTGTTCTATCAATATCGCCTGAGAGACCTAATAACAGTTGACAGTACAGTAGTGATGTTGTGTCTTCTCTGCTGTCTTCGGTGTGGTGACCCGTCAAACGTGACATCACTTCACTCGACTTGAGCTCCTGGCTGTAAACATGGAGCTAAGAACAGTTCGATCAAGAGAGACGGGTGGATGAGTGAATGGATATTTGAATAATAATTTCATAATCATGTTTTCCAGAGCATGTGATGATGATATTAATCTTAATGTCAGCTGGGAAAGGGTTTGAAAAGCTGGGACAGAACATATGTAAAGGGAAAAGCCAATGATGAAGCGGATGGAGCGTCCCGGGTGTATTGGTCCAGGTAGATCAGCTGGCGATCAGATGAAAGCCCATGTGACAGCAGCAAACTTTAATAGCCAATGGGAGAGGAGTACGTGTTCTCGGCTGAACTTTCACTAAAGCCTCATTAAGACGGAAACAGATGCTCAGATGAGTCTGTGCCACCTGACAGTGCTTTTAAACATGTGAACACTCGTTTGTTTCCTCTGCCCCAAAATTCCTGGTGGTTACGTGCTATGTCACAGACTGAGGTCCACACAGACCTGAGGTGTTCGGGTGGATCTGCAAACGCTTGTTGTCGGTTCGCCTACACAGAGCTACGATTTGAAACTGGGTCCCAGAGTGAATGAATCTGAAGACGCCATCATTGTTCAAAATCTTTCCCATCTTTCCTGAGCAGATAACACTATAGCCCCCCCTCTTATGTGCTAACCCCGCCAACAACAATGGCATCTGTGTGACAGCGCCACTCACAGGCTTGTTTGAAACAAAAAAGAAAATGTCTGTGTAGATAGGGCCGGAGAGGTTGTAGCTAACACAGGTGGACGTTCGGAAACAAACTATCATCCATTTTCCATTCGAGCGGAGCAGCGGTCCCGGGACGATAAGCCGAGCAATTTGCAGCATGCAGTTGTACAATTGACTGTAACGTTCATCGTCTTCCATTTGGTCCTGTTAAGGGTCGTGGTCATGCTGGATCTGATCCCAGCTGTCAATGGGTTGACAGTTGGGGGTACAACCTGGACGAGGCACCACTTCATCACAGGATGGACAACCATTCACACTCACATTCACACCTACGGGCTTTTTATGGTTAGCACCAGGCAGGCATTGGGAGGTGGGAGGAGGCTGGAGTACCTGGAGGGAATTCTTGCTGTGAGGCCAGAGCAAACCACTGCAGCACTGTGTTGCCCCGAAATCAAATTAACATGAAATAAGCAATATACACAAGATAAAATACAACTTATGTTGTAATGTGAAGAAGGGACCTTTGACAACACTCACCACTGTTCCACCGTGCCGCCTGGAATGTGACTTAAACAGTTTTGAATTCTAGCAAAACATTGGAAAAATTGACCAACTGTTTTGTTTCATTAACTCTTTATGTTATCTTGTCTCACGTGATGAACAATGAAGCTGCATCGCGCAAGAATCACCCAGGAGTTAGTCAGTCTCTTGTAGCACACAGCCTCACGACTGCCTCTGACGACTACAAATTGATTTTTGTGTTGAATTATTCAAGAAAGCATAAGGTTAGTGACATTGAAATATAAAAGGCATTTCGTCCCCCAGCCTGTTGAAGCCTGTGGGGAGAAACACGTTGTACATTTGAACCAATAAATAGTCTTCTACATTGACAACCCTCTTTCTCTTTTTATTTCTGTACTAATGTTGTTTGAAATATAATGTAATATAATATATAAATATAATGTAATATAATATAATGTAATATAATGTGATACAAAACCTGACCAAATCTGATCCCAGGAAAACATTTTTCATCTTCAAATTAAAAGTTAACAATGCGCAAATAAATTGATCCAAATGTTTGTGTGTGATCAGGTGAGGACATTCTCTCATTGCTTCAAACTGTAAGTGCCCAAGTACAGACTCCAGCCTACTTCTCTCCGTGTGGAGCCCTAATGGCCGCCAGCAACAACATGACAGCGTCAACTTAATCCTCATTAAGTACTGTAACAATGCAGGAAGTAGCTGCTGCAGTCACGATTAGACGGGCTCACTATTTGGCAGGAAATGAATCCCCTCCGCTGCGTCCAAGACGCCTGGAGCGTCCCAAAAGTTTTCACGTCTCACAACTTCCTTTTTGCGTCAAGATTTGCCACAGTCGGCCGGAGTGAGTGACGGTAGGGAGGAGAAATACAGAATGGATGAGATAAATATGATGGATGTAAACACACACACACACACACACACACACACACACACACACACACACAGACTGTCCTTGAATAATATTAAAATACTGTTATATATTAACCAAAATACTATTACTACCAATGACAATAGTAGTAGTAGTAGTAGTAGCAATAATAATAATAATAATAATAATAATGTTGATATAACAATTGTCATTTGTAGAAGTAAGCTGACTAAATTTGCTCCAAATGTTTATTTCCATGTGGGAAACACAGGCTTTCACACACCTCTCACATCATCTGCCTTTGGTTACTAACCTCTGTTCAAACAACAACAAGAAATCACATGAGCCGTTTGGTGATGCACGTGAAGTTGTGATGGAAATAATCCGTAAAGAATTTCACTTGTGTCTTTGCTGAGGTACTCTGTGTCAGCTGCGCTGGGGTCGTCACCTCTTTCTCATTCACCGTCATTATACAGCAATATCTGCTAAAGTACACAGTGTTGTTTGGAAAACCGTGGTAACTACTATCACTAGTATCTGCTTCAGTCTCTTCACGACAATCACTCTACAAATAAAAGAAACTCCAAAAAGTAGTGCACGTCTCTACAATCACTAATGTCCCATCTCTGTATGGTTTCAGACAGACGTACTGTATTTGTACTGCTGATTTGGGTGGATTATTTTACACTGATAAAACAGTTTATTAGATGATATATTAGAACATCTGAACATCTGCATTACAGAAATGGTTAATGTGGGATAATTAACATTAAATAAAACACACATGACAGTGTATTCATCATATATAATAAACATTTACCAGTCAGTATTATTCAGCAAAAAGATATACATCAAAAGGGCAGAGCATACGCGAGTAAACCTCGGCAGAATGGTGAAAAGAGGAGGTCGAATCAGGTCCAGGTGTCATCTCAGTGTCCCATACACCCGACAGAGTCTCAGCATGTACCCGCCCTGTCCAGTGCTGTGGATGAGAGAGAAATAAGAGACTGGAGACAGGGACACATGAAATGGATATCTGGCATATTCCACTTATCCTTTTGATCATGTTCCTCACTTTTTCAAATGATATTTAACGAGCCCATCCTCTCCTCTCCAGGCATGGTCCTTTGGAAGGTCCGTCTGTCTGCTGGAACACATGACAGCACACAAGACTTTCTTTCAAAATGCGAGCAGAGTGAATTGAGTGTCTGTGCACCAACCATCGGTGTCGGATGTGTTGGTCATTCAGTCAGTTCATTGCATTGATCTTAAAACTGATACTGACAACTGAACCTAAGGTCAAATGTTAATGTGAACCGTGTAAGTATGTTTTCATCTGTTGAGGACGCTCATCCATTCCTGAAGATAGACTGTCCTGATTCCAGAAAACGGTCCTGTCCTGAGCTTCCATCATAAGTGCACTGTGTCTGTTTCTAGAGTAGAAAAGTCACAATCCAAAGGTAGAAACGATAATAACTCAGACAAACATTCAGAGGTTTACGTGGAGGATGAACCATTTCCAGTTTCCCTCTTGCGCCCCCATGAGGTCAAATCAGAGCACACCTTGAATTAAACTCATCTCCAAGGTCGTGAACATCAAAGGTGAAAGTTTGCAAAGTCCCAAGTGAGGCTGCTGGGTGACGGATTTACCCTGAAGAAATGACTGGAGCTGCACCAGGAACCAACATGTTCCTGGAGAGAGTCAGAGGTCAGAGTTCATGGTCACATGAGTGCACGTGGTTCGACAGTAGGAGACGGTGGCAGACTCTGTGCTCCCCCAGGATGGCCCGGTGAGCAGACACGTCTAGATCTTCTTCACAGGCTCCCTGAGAACTCTCCCGCCCATGACAAACAGCTCTACAATATGACGGTTGGTGTCGTCTTCCACCATCATCTTCTGTCAAATAAGACATAAGATGATAATAAGACATTTCTATGAAATAGAACACAACTTTCTCAGCGGCATTTTGTCGACAGAAACATTGAATTTTTCTGTTATACTCTGCAGCCAACCAGTACTGGATCAGAGAGCGAGTCCCTCATTACATTGACATGTTGGATAGGAAACTGCTCAGAAGCACATTTCTGGGGATTGGTAACAAATGAAACAGCAGAAAATGTTCCTCATTTGGTCCCCTGGCTGACTGCTGACAAACCTGAGAAATCTAGACACACATCCAGGAATCAAACCAATGAGCTGCCAATGCGTGAAATGTGCTTAAAAATAGCTTCATCACAAAATAAATATGCCTGTACTCTTCTATTCCTCCCAATGCTGGGTTTGTTGAGCGCTCTGAATGTTCTGGGTCCAGTTGGTTCTTAAGGAAGGCCAACAGATGACTTCAACACAGACGACGCAAACCAAAGCACATCTGCTAAAGAGAGAAAGGGGCTTCGTTTGTCCAGTGGTACAAATGTTTATAGTGATGAATGACACCTCAGGACAACTACAGACACATTATTGTATTAAAGAAAATAATGGGCTACAGTTTGTTACAGTTCACGAGCTGGAACACAGAACGGCGGGGATCATCAGTGAACACTTATTTCATGTCAGCTTATGCTTTGATGAACTGGGGGATCTGCTATGAATCCAAATGGAGCAGGGAGCCCAAAGTGGACACTTTTTTTCTGGTGTGGTGAGAACAAAACTGATTCCCCCTAGGATTAACAAAGTTCTTCTATAACTACAACTGAAGGCATTTGCCCTGTTTTTTATTTGATGAATATGGTTAATATAAGTTATGTAATATGTAAATATCACAAGTCACATCGCCTATTTTTCTGATTCGTTCTGATGGCGTGTTCGACGCCATGTGATCCGCCCCAAACAAAATCACATAAAATCGGTACCATTTCACTCACTTCCGCTGCTGTCTACAGTTAGCTTGTTTTCAGTCATTTGCAAAGCGTGTGCGCTCGCGCCCAAAGGCTAGCGACCAGCCAGAAGGAACACGGAGAACTTCCGATTTTCTTCAAAATAAAATGACCAAAGGTGTAGGACAACATCATTCAATTTATAATACTGACATATTAACGATTAGATATAATAGATATATTGAAATGATATGTATGTGGTTATTAGTCATCTTTGTTTGCGTAATGTATATGAAATAAAATATAAATTACATAAATGATATATTTGTTTCAAAGCAAGAAAATGGCGTAGTGTTTCCCACCTACTGATATGAATCCTACTGCGTTCAAAACGTTGCGTTCAAATTCTTTTCTATTCCAGATCCGTTGTATTACATGAAATAATGCCTTCGGCTGGTTGTGAATGTGGAACCACATTAAAATGTATGTTTCAACCGGGCAATTTCGTGCGGGGTACACCACTTAACGGAGTTTGCTATTCACTTCCAAGGACCCGCACTTTTCACGCTCCATTATTGCAAAGCCGAGCGCGACAACGAAAAGTGCGTACGTCGCCGGTGGCTCGCTGTTATTTCATTGATAACGACGGGGCGGGTTCTCTGACACCGGGCGGTGGTAGGTGATGTTTTTGTGTTTAATGGGCCATTATCCCATTCTTAATAGGAACTCTGACGATAAACGTGTAATATACAAGGACAAGATAGCTAGTGATGGTTTATCGAGGCTTTGTTGAAGCTTCGACACAGTGCTCGAGTAGGACATCTGGTGGTCAAAGAAATGAAGTGAAACCGATACGTGCTGTTTGTTGGTTTATGGATTGATTTGATTCGCCTTCCACGTTTCAGTTCGACAACACTTTGGGTTCAGGCAGACACAATAAAATATAAAATCCTATCTGGTACATCTGATTGTAGTAGGCTAAAGCTCGGCTATGCGCTATGAATCATGTTAGATTCCAGATCAAGTAGAACTAGATGCTGAACAGTGTGTGCTCAGTTGGCTCTTAACGGGAATCTTAACCATGTTGCGTTATTGCAGGGCACTGATTTTGTACACTACTGGTCAAAAGTTTTAGAACACCCCAACTTGTCCAGAATGGTGTTGAAAATGGTGCAGTTTAATGTAACAATTGAAGTTAAAAAAGAAATGCTGGAATCAATGTAGAACCCAAAATGTATTCTAAATGTGAACAAAAGATAATGAAATTACCCTAACCCCTAAAAAACATAAACAGGAGAAAAAACGGTGCTACAATATTTACAAAGGGCTTCACGGGCTAGTCAAGTCACCGGTTGGCAAACATCACTAAACAAAACGGACTACGTCACACACTGGTTGGGAATGGAGAGAGGGAGAGAGAGGGACAGCGGGAGAGAGGGAGAGAGGGAGAGAGGGAGGACATCGCCCTGAGTTCAAAATTGAGCGACCAGCCAATCAGCAGGCAGAAAGCTGGTCACGTGGTTGCAGCTCATCATCACACATGCTGGCTGATTGACTGCAGAGAAGGGGGGGGGGGCTGTCGGTGCAGAACATAACAGACATAACAACGACGGCAATCATACATATACACTCACATATAATAGAAGTATCAGCTGTTTGAACCAGATCACGTGACGCACAGCAGTTACGTCGGTCACGTGACTTTTTGCGCGTCATCATAGGCTAGCAGCAAGCGTTGCCATCCGCAGCTATTTCGGTTCAGAATAGATCGATGCAGTTATCACACCTGGTTACAGGCTGACTGCTGTAACTCCATCTTCGAAATGGCCCAACGGAGGATCACGCAGGAGACGTTTGACGCCGTGGTGAAGGAGAACATCGAGGAGTTTGACATGGATCCTGCCGAGGCTGTGAGGGAGGCGGCGGAGCAGTTCGAGTCTCAAGGTACCGTGAGTTAGCAAGAATGTTACGGACGACTTCCGGTCTGTGTCATACATGACAGCAGCTGAGCAGAGGAATCACTGACCCAGGTGTGAATTATACCAAAATATAAGGTTTTTTATTGGTTACAGACGAAACAAACCAACTAGTATCTGACAGAGAGGCCATTTCCAGTCTCTGTTATCAATATCTGGTGCTCTTGTCAATAAGACGTCTTTATGAATGGACCTGCAGCTGTACACAGCACCCGGTTACACTGTTCCTAGTTACTTTGTCATTTCCCCATGAACCGTCAGCTTCTGCCCAAAGACAAAGTTCCACTGCAGCATGACACATCCACCAAACTGTAGAACTCAGTTTTAGACCTCTTCAGCTTCTACTTCATAGATGATCCTGTCTGACCTGATTTGCGGCTGCAGGTGTGGATCTCAGTTGTATAGTGAAAGCTGTACCAGCTCTGTCATCTGCTGGCAAACAAGAAGAGCAAGCACATGAGGTCCTACAGGTCCTGTCCTCTTCTGCTACCTACAAAAATGTGTCTTCCCAGTCTGTGACCACATCATCTTACGCCCGCCGTTCTCCTGCTGCAGGCTTTGGACTCCCTCCGTATTGGAAAAGACTCGGCTGCTCTCGCGGATGTGACAGCAGACATAAAATCCTTCACTGAGCAGTGCTCGCTTGGATTTGCTCAGAGGTACCTGGCTGCCCAGAAGGGTGCCTACCCCATCGTCCTGTCCTACTGTAAAAGGAGCGCTGAGCAGCAGGAGGACGTGTTGGCGGCTCTGTCCGCCATGGCTGCGCTGACAGACGGACAGCCGGACTTGTTGGAGGCAGAGGGCCTGCGGTTCCTTCTGGATATCCTCCAGACACATCAGACAGACTCAGCGGTGATGTGCGCGGCCATCTGTGTGGTGCGTCACTGCTGTCTGAAACACGAGCAGAACCGTCAGGATTTGGTGAAAGGCGGCGTCCTGCCTCTGCTGACCACTTCCATCACACAGCACAGTGGGTGTGCTAAGCTGGTCAAAGAGGCGTCGGCGGCTCTCAGGTTCATGACCTTCGATGACGATGTTCGAGTTGCCTTCGGGCACGCTCACGAACATGCCAAGATTATTGTTCTGGAGCACAGTGGACTGAAGGTCTTGATTGAGGCTGCAAAAGGTAAGACTGGCTATTTTTTTTTTTCCCTTCTCCCCGATTTGTTTTTTAACTTCTCATAACAAGGTAACAAATTTGTACAAAACCTCCTGACCCTAACGTAAATAAACAGGTCTGGAATCCACTTAAAATAAACCAAATGAGTGACTAAAACAGAGGCAGGCCTCCAAATGTGATGAGGCCAAGATGAGCTGACCATCGTCCTCCACCTTCATCAGTGATGCTGTTCCCTCACAGTTCACACCGACAACATCTCTGTTCTGAGTGAGCTGTGTGCTACTCTATCACGTCTGGCTGTGAGGAACGAGTTCTGTCAAGACATCTGTGACCTCGGAGGATTAAAGTTCATCATGGGGCTGCTGGCAGACAGCTACGAGTCAGCGGTACTGTGTAGCGTTTGAACTATTCACTGCTTTGAACCAGATGTGTTTTCTCACTCCAGTCTACTTTCCTGCTGCAGGAGTTGGTTCGTCAGGTCCTCAGCGCGATACGAGCTGTCGCTGGAAACGATGACGTGAAGGATGCAGTTGTCAATGCAGGTGGCGTCCAGCTCATTGTCGCTGCCATGAACAGACACATGGGAAACTCTGCTGTAAGTTAGTCCTCCCGATGTGACCCAGATTGCTAAGTAGTTCCCTCCGGAGCTGATCGCTGTTAAATTTTCCGTTTGTTTCTCAGTCAGATTAACTTAAACAACTAATGAACGATGCAAATGTGTTGGTGTAGGTGTGCGAGCAGGGCTGTGCGTGTCTTTCTGTCCTTGCTTTACGTAAACCCAACAACTGCAAAGTCATCATGGAGAACGGAGGAGCCCTGGCTGCCGTGCAGGCTATGAAGTCCCATGCTAACGTGGCCACTGTGCAGGTAGTACAGGATGGTTAATAATCCACACCCCCGGGAGTGTGCACCGACCGCCTCTGTGTCCTCCTTCAGAAACAGGCGTGTATGCTGTTGAGGAACCTCGTCTCACGTACGCAGTGCTACAGCAAAACAATTCTGGAGATGGGAGTGGAGGCCCTGATAGCGCAGGCGCTACGGACCCATGAAGGCTGCGGGGACGTCGGCAAGGCGGCACTCAGAGATCTGGGATGTAAGGTGGAGCTCCAGGAGCTGTGGACCGGCAAACATGGAAGCCTTAACATCTGAACCCAGAGCCATCCGTGTACTTACAGGTGCATCTCAAAAATAAAGACAGAAGTTGTTCAAGAATGTTTTCATTTCGATAATCGAAGCCTACAAAAGAAATACATCAATATTTTGTGTCAGGTTTGAGACTAATTATGCAGTTTTAAATACTGAGGTAGTGGATTTTTCACTGAATGACATTACTTTGGGTAAATGTCATTTTCCCATTTGTTGAGATGCACCTTTACCGGTAGTAAGTTTATAATTTTTCAACAGATGACACAGCAGAGCCTCTGGTTGGGCTTTGTGCTCATGTTTTTATTTTTTAAACTTATTGGTCTCTAAAAGTGACAAAAGGCCCATGTGAGAGACCAAGAATGTACCAATGATTCCTTCAACGTGAGTTGAATTGGACTGAAAAAGGTTCCTACGACTGAACAGCTGACTATCGACCATCCATCCATCCAACCATAAGGTCACTCACTTGCTTCTGTTTACTGTTGTTGATGAAATGTATTTTTTTGTATTGTGGCATGGCACAGGGGCAGGGAGGTGAACACACTAACTGCCTGTGTTTCTTTTCCAGTTTGAAATGATGCCACGTGGAAATGAGATCAAAACAACCAACCAAACTGTGTTGTCTGTCAGCAGCCACATACTTAATGTACGACTTAAGAGAGAAAGTTCTATGTGGACAAGGGCCCTTATTTTACTGGTACTGTCAGCTGCTGCCATGTTGAAGTTATTTCCTGACCTTGTGAAAAACAAAAACAATTCCCCCTCCCAGTCCTTATCCAGGTGTTTCACAGTGTTCATCGGTGAGTGTTTTTTCATCTGTCACGGAAATGAAGTTCCTATGTGAGTTATTTGGCAATTGTGTTTTTATCATCTACCCAGGGTGGCTTCACACACCGACCATTTATAGTGGCCAATTGTTCTGTTTAGAACCGTTTATGGTAAATATGAAATGCTGTTTTTTTCCCCATCTGAAAAATGACACCATTTCAACAAAATAGGAGAAACAAAATCACTGAACAACATTTGGATATTTCTCACTACAGCTGATTTTAATCACATTTCCCGTAAAGTCAATTTGAACTGTGAAATGTATGTGTGGCACAAATGCCAAATGATATAAAACAGATTAAGATTGGGCTTTATTGTCTCACAGCTGGGAAAGTTGTGGCATTACAGCAGCAAATTCAAAAGATATTGCATGTTTATTTCAAACTATGTACAGGTATAACATAAATCTGAGTTAACATGCTATAGAAAATAAAATCCATATATCCAAGACACTTCTAAAGATTTCAACATGACATTAGTATATTCATTGTCTTTGTTTTCCGATATTCACTCTGTAGTGAACTTAAAAAATGCATATATAAATAAGGTATTGACATAAATGCACGTAGACAATCTGAAAAAAGACACTTTCGACGTTTAATTTGCGCGCCCCCTCACGCCCCTCTTGCTGTCCTATCAGGCGCGATCTCCTCCTGCGCACTACGTTTCCCAGAATTCCACTGCGCTCGTCCTTGTCGAACCCCGCTGTGGCCAACTGTCTCTCGTTGCTGTCAGCCAGGAGGAGTCACTGCAGAAATACAACAGTATGGACGGTGTCAGTCACTTGATGTCAGTGCCGTGCCGATAAATTTGTCAAATGTGATGATGAAAGTGTCTTCAGGTGCGAACGAGGCAAATGTTTACTTGTGTTAAAGCTGCAACGCTGTCGACGTAACTCAAAGCAACGTTAGCGCGAGCCGTCATGTAGCCGTAAGCTAACAGCTTGCTGACGTTATCTAACCTGCTGTTGGCTAACTTTACTGAGGAGAAGAGCTCCGGAGAAGCCCGACAACCTCTCGGAAAACACCCTGCTGAAACACACAGAGGCTTCAGGGGAGCTGGTGCGTGTGCCCCATTTTACAGGTACAGTGTTTGTGTCATGTTACTGAACGAGTTCAGACGAGACTGAACTGTTGATGGATGATCGGTCCGGTAGGCGATGTTTTTACACAGAGCTACACCGACTATTGAGAAAAATGATTCTTAAACAAGAGTAGGACGAATTAATATCATCAAAGTCAACTTTATTGTCAAATATACTGTATATACAGCATACAGTGCATAAATTATTACTAATCATATATATATATATATATATACACACACACAGACACACACCCTCCACGTACACAGGAATTTGATATGTAACATATAGAACGTGAAATACAACACTGGATATAATAACTAATATTTTTGGATTGTTGCCAAGTCAGTTGAAAGCAGAGGAACCCAACAAAACGAACCCAAACAGCGGGCTATGGTTACCGTTGATTCTGTGCTGTTGATGACACCATTCCTCACACCTCTCTGTGAATGGCATGAATCACAAGTAGGACAACACTCCACTCAACTAATACTGTTTATTTCTGTGCTGCCCTGTCGTGATCTGCCCCAACAACAGAGTGTACAGCACGGGATCGAAGGTGCTCAACGGGCAAAGCTCGGCAGCTGCAGTGAAGCCTGTAGGATACAAAATGTAAAATCTGTCAGCCAAGAACAAGGAATTGTAAAGTGAGATACATAAAGTGGGAAGACGCTGAGGAGAGGGGGAGGGAGGACAGGGAATGAGGTGAAAGGGGACACCTTGGGGGAACCGCTCATATCAGGACCTGGCTTGGAGCCCTGATGTAGTCATAGCCAGTACTCGCTGCCCACCCCTGTGACACCTATCAGCCGACCCTCCGGTAACTTCTGGACCTCCGGTCCTTTAATATAGCAGACACAACCTGAACGACCTTCTCCTGCCTGGCAGTTAAAGGTCAGATGGGTCAGTGGAGGATCGCTGGGGTTGAAGGTGCAGGAATGGTTCACGTTTCCAGTAAAATGATTAGCTCAGTGTGGAACCTTTGTTCCTGGAGGTAGTTAAACTGTAGACTTTCTCACATGGGCTGTGTATGCTCCATGTTCACCATGTTGGTGGGAGTGTCTTCCTTATTCTGCTCAGACTGAAATCTGGTACGTCAGCAAAGGAGGGGCTTCTTTGGGCTTCTTGTTGGGTTTGCTTGGGTCTGACAGGCACCTTTCACCTACTACTCCCCAGTCCTGTTCTTAAGTGGAGATGTGTGGCTGTAACAGTTAGTCATAGTCCTCATGTGTCCTGCAGAGCTGTGCCAGGTCTGATTTGTGGGAGCAGTTATTAGTCCTGTGACACCAGGAGGGGTTTTGAACAGCATTGTTAACAACTTTGATGACAAATAGTACATAGTTTCCATTAACTGTTTAATAACTCACACTCAACTGGGTGTGAGACCAATCAGCATGTTGTCTGAACAGAACTCTCCTTCACCAATACGCTAACAGACTATTTGAGACTGCAGGAGGAGTGTAAAGGAAGCATTCACTCAGATCAAATGAAATCACATACCTTCATCTACAGATGAGTCAGATGTGGGTTTTTTTGTTTAAACATGTAAACATATGTAAAACTAAAGTGACCTGCATTTCTCCCTCTGACCTTTGTCTCTCCCGTAGCTGTCAGAGCTTACTGGTGCTGTCCCCTGGTGGTGGACTTGATGAGTGCGCTGTGGGACAGCTGCGTATAGCCTGCGGGGATGGGGAGCGGAGTCCAGGAGCAGCGGGCGTCTCTCTCACAGGGAGAGGTGCTGCCGCTGGCCTCCAGCCAGTCACAAGGCAATGAGGTAGGAGGTGAGATCTCAGACAGCCGGCGTCGTTGTGGTGTTTCAGGCCGGCAGTCACACATCGACCATGAGTGATGTGTTGAGAACATGTCTGGTCACCGACCAGTGTCACGTCCGTCTTGGACTCTCTAAACCAGCTTCCTCTCTCTCTTTCTGAGTAGGGCCGGAAGCAGACTCCGTCCGTGATCAACTCGCTCTTCTCGGGGGCTCTGGCGGGAGCCGTGGCCAAGACGGCTGTCGCCCCGCTGGACAGGACGAAAATCATCTTCCAGGGCAAGTTGGATCCTCAGCTGACCTGACGGTGGAAACACTCCCACCTCCTGTGTGTCGTCACCACGCTAACAGTTCTTCTTTTGTGTGTGTGTTGTTTTTTTTAGTGTCTTCAGCAAGGTTCTCTGCCAAGGTCAGTAGGACCTGATTGTCCCGTGTCTCTGCTGTCAGTTTATCTTCATTCCATCTGTAAACCCTTGTTTGCAGGAGGCCTATAGGTTGATCTACCACACCTACCTGAAGGACGGCTTCTTCAGCCTGTGGAGGGGGAACTCGGCCACCATGGTGCGAGTCATCCCGTACGCTGCCATCCAGTTCTGTGCACATGAGCAGTACAAAAGGCTGCTGGGAGGCTACTACGGTTTTCAGGGAAAGTACGTTTCAGCTTGAGGTCTGTGAACACACCGCCGTGGTTCATAGCTGGAGTTCGAGGAGCAGTAGGAGAGGGTTGTGGGGTTCTGAAGCTGACCAGTGAGCATTCTATAGTCACTGAATAGAAACATGCAGCATGAATACATCAGATAAAGAAGAAGATACAAAAAACAACCCCCCCCCCACACACAAAAAGAGACCCACACATCCACATGCATGCACACACAAACAGTCTACCTTCACTGTACTAGCAGGGCACCAAGGGACAATGTCACATAGTTCATCCTGGAGGAAAATATGGTTAGAAGAAGAAGAGGAGATTGTCACACATGACTCATGACTTGAGAAGTGATTTGAATCATGACTCAGCAGAATTTGAACATCATAGAATGACAAATGACATTTATGCTGAAACTTAACAACAACATAACGACATGTTCTATTCATATATTCCACTACTTCAGATGTAGATAACTCAGGTTCAAACACAAAGACAATTGGTTGACATAAGTGAATGAACCTTTCAGTTTTGGGCCAAATAGGAGAGGAAGGAGCAGCAGCGAGCTGAGTTGGTTCCTTAATTAAAAGACAGTGGTCCCAATCTGCAACATCCCCTGAGACCTCAGAGGGTTCAAAGGGCGTCTGTCTGCCTCCGATCCAGGGCCCTGCCTCCAGTTCCAAGGCTACTGGCTGGATCGATGGCCGGCACCACCGCTGCCATGCTGACCTATCCTCTGGACATGGTGCGAGCGAGGATGGCTGTGACGCCAAAGGAAATGTAAGTCATCAGTCAGTCTGCTCAGGTTCCAGATGAAACATGAACCACACTGCAAAGATCACATATTGAACGTTGAGCTCCGACCAACATCACTTTATTGTTCAGGTCAATACGGACAACC
>CAAKHB010003779.1:0-25048 GCA_901007665.1 Aeoliscus strigatus
GTTGCTCTATTTAGTGCATTTGTAAGTGGACCTCTCACCTGATCTCATGCTCCTGTCTGGTTTTGTCTCCTTTGATGGTGGTGCCATCTTTGCTCCAGCGGACCTGAGGGGGTGGGTAGGCCTCAATCTCAACTCTAAGCTCCACATTCTCCTGCAGCTTGGCTGAAATGTTTTGTTGCTGGGCAGGTCGCAAAGCCACAAATCCTTTCTCTGAGGGAAAATGTGTATATCATCAGCCACATGTTGCATAATCAATGATTGTCTGCATACATTCATACAGAGCTTTCTTAGTGAGCTTTCAGTCTACATGACTGACACAGACTGGAGATGGTGGTGAACATCTTTACCCACACAGAACCTGACTTTTCCACTGACATGTCCAGGATTCTCTGCTAAACTTGCCTTGCCTGTCTGCATGGAGCGAGGGGGTTCAAGGATTTCATAAATACACCACACCTCACTGAAGATAGAATAAACAGACTCAAACATTCAGCGGGTCTATGAGGACGGGGAAAAAGAGGCAAAGCAGCATCATGAAGTCGCTGCTTGTAAAGAATTTGTACTGTTAATGTCATTTCATGTCAATCTAATACAATGGTGTTTTTTCCCATATATCTAAATACTAAATCTGTTGTTTACCAAGGTATTGCTGAGCACAAAAAGACAGCATGGAAGGTTTATTTCACAATTTAAACAGAAATAAATAAAAGGCACCTTCATTTTCTTTCAAAATAAATGCCCCTCTCAACTTAACTTTCTAATAAGCACTTTTTCACTCCATAAATGAACCATAATAATAATCTGTCCAGCTAACGTTTGTTTGAGTTTTGCATGAATGCGTGTGTGTGTGTGTGTGTGTGTGTGTGTGTGTGTGTGTGTGTGTGTGTGTGTGAGTGTGTCTCACCAAGCACAGTGATGTTGATGCTGGTCGAGGCAGTCTGGCCCTGGACATTCTCATGGACGTGGCAGACATAGTTTCCGCTGTGGGCCAGTGTGGCCGTGGGGAAGATCAGGCAGGAGCGCATGATGTTGCGCATGGTGGACAAGACGTCTGTTAGTGGTTCAACACTGACAACCTTACAGACAGAAAGAAAAAACATTTTATCAATCAATCAATGTTTATTTATATTGTACTTGGCCACAAAAAAATGTAACGCAATGTGGCTAACAAGAAAAAAAACAGAGACAAACAAACAAACAAATGAAATATAGTAATAGTAATAATAATATACAACATAAAATAATGAAACATTTAAGAATAGGGTCAGGATCAGGTGCGGTATCTCTCTCTATCTCAAGCAAACATAACAAACACACACACACACACACACACACACACACACACACACACACACACACTGACACTTCATGGAAGATTCTATTTCCTCTCTTTAACCTGCACACATATGTGGATGAAAATCTTCTGAGTTTATTCATGTAACAATATCAAAAAAGTACATTAAATAAAGTTACACTGGCCCCATCAGGGATGAGGACGATACCAAAAAAATGAGGTGTGCCTCTACATCTTGATGCAATTTAGGCTGGGTCATGAGGTCTGAGAATGATCCAGGGAAACTGAACAAAAGCTCTTGTTCTGCTCCACTCCCACACACCTCTCTGTTGGGGACGTCCCAATAAAACGAAACCAGCTCCACTTCGTGCACTGTGCAGTTTACACTCAGAGATTCACCCTGCTTGAGGACAGTCTTCGATGCATTGATGTAGGGTTCGATGACCTCTGTGACTGCAGTGGGGAGACAGGGCGTGGGCGGGAGAGAGGAGGAAGCTGGTGATGATGTGATTATGACAACAGTGAGACATAACAATTTGCAATAAATCATGACAGAATATTTTCATCTCAAGCCAAAACAGTTCCTCAATGTTCTCACCAAACCAGTTGACTGTGGGACCAAAAATCTACAACTGAACTTTGCTCTATAACGACCTCCCACTATGAATGCCACCGGTTGTTGAAGCATGTTTGATGAAATGTGTTCAGGTTTAAACTGACTGTGAAATGTCTTTCTTATTCATTGTACCGGTTGAACCTTTTGGGAAAATGTGCCTGACATTTTAGTATTTTTTACGGTGTGAAATTGAAAAGATAGACCCATTAACTTTAATAGTTTAGGCGTAGGCTGCGTGTGAATTAAAGGGGGCAAACGCCCTGAGTGTGTGTTTGTGGCTTCTGAGAATTTAAGAGAAGCACACATGGAGGTGAACGAGCTGTTTCTCTGATCGACCCCCTTTCAGCCAACACTTACCAGCGATACTGAGGACGTTGAAGCCCTGAGACTCTTTCACCTCCCCCTTCAGCTCTCCACGGCAAATGTAGGTCCGATCCTCCAGCACGGCCCTGAAGCCCTCATTGGGATCATACAGCCCCCGAACGGGGAGATTTGTGTCCCACTCATACAAGGTAACGTTGATGTTTGGGTTGGTGACCACACAGGGGATGGTGCTCTCCTCGCTGGTCTTGGTTACCATACCATGAGCGCTTTCGATGAACCACACCTCGGGATCTGCAGGCAGAGACGAGCTTGTTTAAACTGGGTATGTGGTTAAATGTTGCTTATTTTAGCAGCTATTTTTATGCTTCCACCTGTCAAAACACAGTGAAGATTTAATACTTGGAAGAGGAGTAAGCCAGGCCTCACCTGGGACAAAAACAGCCACCTCCTCACTTTCTCCATTGTGATCTTTGCACTGGTAGACCCCTGTGTGCTTCCAGCTCACATTCCACAAGGTCAAAACGCTGGATGTCCTGCTGCTTTGCACGATTTGGAAGCTTTGTTCACCCCCTTGAGCTTGGTCCACTTGGAAATATGGCACATCGTCCTTCTTAAACTCCCAGGTCACCTCCCCCAAGCCAGAGCAGGTAAGAGTAAGAGACGTCCCCCTGGCCAGGATGAGCTCTCTGCCAGCTGGCCAAATCTCCAAGCAACACAGCTCCGAGCTGAGATACAGGAGAGCTGTAGTTGACACAACATGGAAAAAGGTCAGGTCAAGGAGACAGCCGCATGGGGTCAGAGGTTAAATCAACAACACATGCCAGATCCTGTTCTGTCTTAAATTGGTGAAGGATATGAGCTGTCTGGATCTGGTAGTTGGAGGATAATGATGCTGTGTCAGTGATAGATGTGTTTGAAACGACAGAGGTCAGCTTGAATGCATCCTTCACATCAGCAATGAGACAATGTACAAAATAAAATATTTTCAAATAACATTTTTACAAATAATTCATCACTTTCTTCCCCGACAGCATAAATGAGCATCACTCTTCGTCTTTCGTTTTCTTTTCTTCTAACTGAAGTAGGATTTCTCTCATCTAAAGCAGTTTGTATGTTTCAGTCTGTAATGCTCTGTAAGGCATCACATTCATGATCCAATTACTGAAGAAAAGTTTTTTTGCTTTCTCACCTGTAACTGTGGCGGTCAGATGGAGCGTGGAGACCCTCCTCATGGTGGAAGATCTCAAACACTTGGACCTGCAGACAAGCGGATGAAGCATCATGAGTACATGATGTGAATGAAAAACATCACAAACATCAGACGCATCATTCTGCACGGTTGACATGTCTCACATCTTGACTTATAGTTCAGAAACTGATCGTTCTCTTCACAAAACTCCCAGCAGCCCACTGAACATCTTTCCATGAGCGTTCATCGTTCATGAGGCAGAGTGGGTAAAGTCTGCAGAATAAATCATCCTGCATGTCAAATTGAAGAACATCAATCGAACCTCAATCATACAAATGACAACAAACTATGCATTGTTTGTTGTCAAGCCTTTTTTTTTTTTTTAAATATATCTTTTTGTCTCGTCCGAGGTGAAGCAGCTCGATCTGGAGGTATTTGACGCCTCGCTGCACTAGGACAGAGCGACTATGTCCTGCTCCTTTTGTTCCTGGTTCATCAGCGTTCTGGCCACTAACAAACGAGTCACTGTGTGCAGCTTTGCAACACGCTCACTGGCAACAATGCTGCGTCCAAGCTGTTCTAGCAGCGTGCTGAGACATTAATTTGCAAAAGTGAAAATAAGGGCATACACGTACACCACTGACACAGGAGCGTAGTCTCAAAGGTTGCCATGGTTACTGTTGTACAGCATCATGATATCCTTGTCCCTATTACGGTTAGTGGTGACTAATGATTACTGGTATCCTATCCAAGCACTGACTTTAGTTTTAGAGTTTCTTCACTGCAAATAACTTAGGCAGAAGAACAAGAGGACGTGTGGTTTGTTGTTATGTTTGGGGCGGGGGAGGGGGGTCTGAAGAACACAGATGTCTGGAAACAGTTATGGATGGATCCCTGGCCTGTGTGCAAGAGGGTTGGAACGAGAAAGAGGGCGGAAGAGCCAGTCTTGGGAAGAGCAAGGGTGGAGGAGGAAATGAAGGAGGGAGTCAGTGGAAAAATTGTGAAATCCATCTTCCCTCATTTTTCTTGCATCACTATTTGTACTTGATATTACAATTCTATCTGACAACGTCTATTTTAGGAGTTGGAACTATTTATGCATCATGTCATGAAGCATATTTAACATTATACTTCATTATATGTAACCTTGTATTTTGAATGCTTAATATTTGGCAGTACCTTGAGGATTAAAACACATTGTAATTGTTATATTTGAAGACATCGGTGGGCGGTTCAACAGATTCAAGGATGACTAACCCCAAACCAACTCAAACCAGATACACATTGTCTGTTTAAATTAACTGCCTTTGGCACTTCCGCTCCCCAAACGAAAAGCTCTTGAGTTGCTCCAAAAACATGACTGGTCCTTTTCCTCCCCCGCCTTCTGGTTTTAATAAAGGAGTAAAAGACGGGAAACAAGAGAGTGAGGAAAACTAGGTTCTGCAGTTCTTGCACATCCTGCGTGCCAGCATACGACACAGCACAAACAGACACACGCTGTATTACACCCCAACCCCCATCCTTCACCCACACACACAAACAACCCCCCCCCCTCTTTTCCCCTTTTGTCGCTGGTGTCTGCGTACAGTTCACGTTCCCACAGTCTATCTCTAGAACTTTCCCAGGACCGCTGATACACTTGGGACCTAGCTGGTGATGCGGAGGGGTTCCACTTATCCCTGAAGGCCCCAAGGAAGCCAAACATCAGCGCTTACAAGTGCCGGTAACCTCGGTGTCACTGACGATGACTTTGAGTGGACACAGCCAAACATGACAGTAAAGATGTGGGAGAGCAAATACATGACATGAAGTGGCTTCCAACTGAGATCAGTCAGAATAAAAACCACTGATGAACAAACATGTAGGTCCCTCAAATCCTTCCACGGGTCAAAGATGAGGGAAAAATAATGTTTGGCTTCTGCAACACGATGCAGTAGTGTGTTGACCAACCGTCAGTGGGGGGCTTGGAGAGGGAATCCGATGCTGAACATCTGATGTGCTGACTGAGAGCAAGATTAATTCGAAGTTTGGGCATCTCCACTGAAATGAGGAGACATTATTAATTTCAGTGTTCTCATACAGGATTATCAGGATGAATTAAAAACATTCTCACACAGACATTGTCATTTTCTTAATCTTGAATATGCGATTCTATTTCTGCAGTGTTTATCTACATTAACCTGTATTCCAAATTTACAACTTTTTCCAAAGATTCTGGGAATTTGTCAGCTTTGCCTCCCTACTTTTCATAAACAACCCTACTACGCTTTAAGTGTCGACAGTTAAAGCTCCAATCGATCTCAGGGGGGTGCACACACCCACACAACCCCCTGGATACAGTTGAAGCATGTAAACTCAAGTCCCTCGACTGCCTGATATCCCATCTCTGCATTTATGTATATATACTGTAGCTGTGTGTTTGATTTAAACATCTGGCAATGATGAAGCAGTACACGATGAGGTGGGAACCAGTTTTCAAATCATTTTCAGCCAACGTTTCCTTGAGAGGGTCCCAGAGGGACACATGGGGGGAAAAATAGATGAAGCATGATTTATACCGACTCACCAATTCATTAAGTACACCTGGATAGAATGAATGCAGTCATGTGTTTTAAAGAAACGTGTTGCTGTTGTACTGTACTTGGGTATTTTTATAACGGAACAACACAGTGCTGCTGGCTATTGTCATTATCCATTCATCTCATACATTAGTTGGTGTGTAACAAAAGTGAGTGAATGTCAGAAAAGATTTGTGAAATGCAGGTGGAGGACTCCGACTTCCTGTGTAGATCTTGTGTGGGAGTAAGTGAGTGATGCATCAGTGACACAGCAGACCACCACGGCCACTAACCAGAGACTCACAACAAGAGCCGCCACACCGAGAAGACACCAAACTGCTTTCAATAACAAACTGCACAGAAAAAAGATGAAGTCTGAGGACAAAGCAACAAACAAATTGTGGCAATGACAAAGCATGAATGCTGCACCAGACTGGAAAAAAGGGCAGACGACATATGGGAAACACCACATCAAAGCAAAGACACACACACACACACACACACACACACACACACACCACAGATGTTTACTTGTCTAGAGTACAGGAAGCCGTGATCCACAAAACATCTGAAATGAATTGATTGCAGTGCTATCTCACATATGACAAAATATGAGGTGTTTAGTAGAACATGTAGTGATTAATGTCACTGGAAGAGCACTTACAGAATAATTGTACTTGCCATTCGAGGGAACTGGAGGTTTCTTGATGTAATTCTGAACAGCGTGAGTTTGGCAAGCTCTGTGGGAAAAAAACGACCCAGTGTGTCTTAATTAAAACAACCCTCCATTTTTATCACTTGTCTTGGACAGCTAAAACCCCCCTGAGGCAAACCTTCTGGTCCCTGATGCTCTGCTCCCACCCCTGGCGGAGTGACCGTCATCCAACACAAACATCCAAACTGAATTAACAAAGCTGTAATAATGAACTACTGACTCCTATGTGAAGTGCAACGTCTGCTGGGACAGCAAATGTCAACAACATGCTGTCAGAATATATGGGACAGTGTGAGCAGAAACCGTGCTGTAGCGCCTCCTTGACATAGGGTGAGCAGGCAGGAGACCTGGGTGACGCTTTACGGCGCACAAAATAGTCAGTTCAGACGTCATGGCAGTGGTGGAAAGACCAAAGGGCATTTTAAGGGCGGTCACTAAGGAGAGGAAAAGAAAGACAACACACACACACACACACACACGTCCATCTCTCAGCTGCTGAATGTTCTAATTGAGAGGCTGGTTTAATGAGCTCACCCATCAGCAGTTTTTACCTGTGTGTACTTACTTCTGTTCCTCATCTGTCAACATCCCTTCTTCAAATAATAATACAAGTAGTGCAGTACTACATAACACATGCAGTTGCCACTTGTGTCAGCAGAGGTCTCTGCTGCTCAGCATAACTTCTATTATGTGACTTTAATACGAATGTGGAGTAGATGTTAAGACTATCCTTAGTTCCATAAATGCCATTGTGTGTGTGAGTGTGTGTGTGTGTGTGTGTGTGTGTGTGTGTGTGTGTGTGTGTGGTTGATTTGCATTGGTATTCGTTGCCGTTGGGGTAAAAAACCACTTCAGAGGTGTATAGCAGCAACGAACTGGTGTCCAATGATGTTCACTCTGATGTAGAAGTGACTAAGCAGATAAGAAGACAAGTCACTGATCCTGTTGATGAGAGATGTCTTAAATTGTAAATATGTAAGATTTGATTTGTGATGGTTAAAATGGAGATGTACTAAAGCTGGAAGCTTTTCAGACTTTGTTTCTACTATTAGCCAGAGAGTTATTCTAAACATTGTCATTCGTTACGATGATGCATGTCGTGGCTGACACAAAGGGTTTGGCTCACTTACAGTGACTCCAAACAAGAAGCTGCAGTTTGTATAGCTGGACTTAGATAACCGATAAGATCTGTTATTGTGGAGCAGTAAAAAAAAAAACACTCATCGATATTTCTACCCATAAATCTCCTGGTTTAGTTCCGTTCAGGTTTGGGAAGGAGGCTGTGAGGGGTCCTGCCCCAGCAACCACAGTGACTCAGCATTCATGCTGAGACAACACATGTTTCGGAAACAGGATTTTGGTTTGCTTCCTTTCAGACTGAGTAGTAAGAGCTGTCTGAAGTGGCGGCCTTGGATGTGGCTGGTGTTTGATATCAGTTTAACAACCTGGTCTCATCTTTTGGGTTTTTAAATGAAGGAAAAAGCACTAAGATAAAAACAAAAGCGGCTGTCGTCTCGGAAATCACCAATCACGCTACATGTTTCTCTGCGCACCGGACCTGCAGCAATACTTGTAATAATCATGTGAAAACATCAACTCCTCAGGGAGCACATCTGCTACAATCCTCCCTCAGCTTTCTCCTTAGTCTGTCTGAATGGTGAAAACACCTTCTTTCCACACACCAACTGCCCCACAAACACTGAAGGAGGGTTTGAGCCCCTGAACCTGCCTCGTGAGCAGCGAAGGACGCCTACACACACTTCCAGTCCCTCGGCTCTCACACACCCGCCCACATCCCCCAAACAGAGAAAAACAGCTGAACATAATTAAGGCTGAATGACTTTAAAATCCCTCTCTTTTCCCTGAACGTGATTATGTTGGCAGGAGGGGGGAATGTCAGAGACAGAGAAGCATCAGTCAGAGGGATCATTTCTGATTGTTGCTATGACGACTCTGGCGTCGTTCCATCAGCTTCAGCCATCAACCATAACATTGAACAGAAAAACATTCATTACATCATTCTAAGTCTTAATTATTATATTTTATCCGCATATGATGATAAATTAGAGGGATATTTACAGGAAATGTTAAGTCTGAGGCTTTTCATTGAGAGGACTATTCTTATCTTATAAAAGCAACAGACTTGTTTTCACTGTATCACCAATTCCAGTATGTTTTTGTTGGAGGAAAGCACAAACTCCAGCGGAAAATAGTTTATCCTAAACCTCCTGCTGGAAATCAATATTTTTCCTCATTCAGGGAACACAGAGAAAACCTTCCGTTCACCCCAGTGGCCGATTTGGTGAACTCCTGCTTTCATAATTTTACAGCTGTTTGCAAACTGTTGTTTTACATGAAATGAAATGTTCCTCACTGCATATACACTTCATCAGCTCAATCACAAATGACCACGTGATGATGTAATCACACTTTTCCATGACATTTTGATAAAAAATTTCCTGAACTCTTTTCCTGAACGAACGATTCGTGACAAGATGAACCTCACGCCCTTCATAGCAGCATCGACTCTTCTGATTTAAAACTAACTTTCTGTATGAAGCTGAACATAGTTTTCCAGTGTCACTGAACTACAGATGCATATCCTGTGTACAAGGATTCGCTATCCAGATTATCTGCCTTCTTTGATCATATTACTGAATGATTATCAGTTATGTATTATCAAAAGAGTGTAATTTTAATGTTGTGGCTGATGGGAAAAATAAAACGGTATTACATGGAAACACAGAGCAAATTCTTCAAATTCTCCACTAAGTAGTGATGGAGTCAACACTGGGAGCAGGCTGATTCCAGTGTATCAGTGTACTCTAGAGTTACAGCTGTGACTTTGAAAACGGCACTTTATTCAGACTGAATTCCTCCTGTAAGTCTGGTATTAATTCTCATAAACAGAAAATGTCCTCCTTAGGCCGTCATGTCTAACTGGAGATGAGCTGCAGCTGCCTGTCAGCTCCATGCCAGTGGGTGCGAGGGCAAAGAAGGAGGGAACGGAGGAGAAGCCCGACTGACATTGAGGCCTTACAGGATGCTGCATTACGACACTTAGTGCTCTTCATTGGAGTATAGCTTGAAAATATGTCTTTAAGTGCAGCATTAAAAAAACATCGGCCAGCTGAGGGGCCTGAGACTGACAAGAAAAACAGCAGCTCAGGCCAATAGTATGATGATGAATTATGCATCAGCTATTAAGTGACCACCTCACAATCAGTCACAGTTCGCTACGGTTACACATATCTACGAAAACGAAGACAAACTTGTAGGAGGTGCTCTAAATGTATTTTGGACTATCCAGATGTAAGCAGTGTCACACGGGTTTTGGGGGTTTGTTGAGCAGCTGTTACTGGGGGGGACAACGGATGAAGGAACGGGATCAATGTGTTTCAAAACTTGCAGCTGCGTTCATATGATTCACTGTTGTGCACTCCAAAACACATGTACGCTGAATCAGACTCCTGGCATGTTTTCCACATGGTCATAATGTGAAGCACATTTTCTCAGAGTGGCTGGCATGCGGTGAGCGCGGAGAGCCAGGAAACAGCTGATGACGAAGGATTAGGTCTGGCCCAGCGGAATGGAGCCGACTGGGCCGTGCTGCAGAGAGGTCGTAGAGAGGAGCTCTGCTACAACATACCAGTGGCCTGACGCACAGTGAGGAAAATCCCTGCTGGTTCAGAGATGAATTAAACATCACAAACATTTTCAAATTAAATGTGTTTGCCTTGAAATGTGGCGAGCAAGATGAAAAGTAATGACACTTGTTATCATTGATCGGTGAAAGCATGACATGCATGTCATTTTCTGACAGCTCATCTGCAACAACAGACCATCGCCAGGAACGATATATCCACAGTCTCCAAGTAAGACCACATGATCCACAACTTCAAAAAGAGAATTCCTAAGTGCGGAGGAGGAGAGTAACAGATACAAAGCACATGTAGACATTGTTTGAGTTTACCCGCGCTAATTCATACGGGCTCATATCACAAAGGTCATCAGGATAAAGAAGATGCATGTGTTCTTAATCGGTCCAGCAACGCAACAGCAGACATGTGCAGCAGCAGCGAGCGCTCTCAGGTGCTGAACATGTGGTGGATGACAGTGAAAAGACGTGCACATCTCAGCCATAGCTCACAGAACGTTACTAACTCCAGTGACTCCAATGAAGGAGGTGAGTCAGCTTCCTCAGTGTCCCTGGTTTAGAACACACTTTCATGTACAAGGTGTAACACTTTAAATAAGCAGTACATGTGTTTATCCCTACAAGAGGAGCAAGTGGACACTAGTGACAGTGACTAATGCCAGCCTGATTTTACTGCCGTGCCTTTTCAATGAGCTTCTCCCCGCACGCAGAGAAGATTGATTCCATTTGGGTCATTGAGGAGGAAAGAGACTGATGGTTCAGCAGCGAGGAACGTCGGTTCATTCAGGGTGACTGAAGAGACCTGTATAAACAAGCCTTTAGCAGCGAGGCACAAAGTAGAGAGCATACAAACAAACCCGTGCAAAAAGAGTAAGTGTGTATGTGTGTGTGTGTGTGTGTGTGTGTGGAGAAAGAGAAAGAGAAACCCTGGGATTCCTGGTTAAACGTGTTCCCTTGGCAAGAAGTTAAACATTGTAAAAGTTTCACTACAAGGAGTGAAAAGGTGTCTGTGTGCAGAGACGCCCCATCACTGTGTTCGTTTGAACAGGTTGCTCTCTCACATTGTGACTCCTGCTGTGTGCGCTGTTGTGCTGTGTGTACAAAATAGTTGAAGGCTAAGATGTGTCCAATCAAAATCTGTCACAGGCGCCTTCTCATGCATCACTTCTTCACGTCTGTTAGGCAGCCGTGACTAAAAGTAAAATCCATGACAGGGACAGAGATGTGGGACCTCTTACCTTCAGAGTGATCTTGTGAGTGCAGACAAGTCTTCCTTCTTCTGGCTTTTCTTTCAAGCTGTCTGCCTCCTCCTCCTGAAGTCCGAGGAGAGATTTCCAGCTGCTTCTCTCTACTGCTGCTGCTTTAGATGTGAAGATGTTCTGAGTCTGGGGGCTGTGAGGTTAATCTCTGCTGTCCCCGGGAGGCCGCTGGAGGATGTACGGCTCTGAGCCTGGCTGTTTGTTTAGTCCAATCACCGCAGCGTGGGGGTCCCGTCTCCTCTCTCACACTTTGAAAAAGTCTGCCCACGGCTCCCAGAGAGTGCTGTAGGTTTTTTAAAAAAGTGTTCTCAATGGAGACATGCACGCTCCTCCCCTGACAGATTCACACAGAGGAGAGTGGTCCGACTCTGCTGGAGCTGGAGAAGGGCGAACTGGGAGGGAGAGGAGGGAGGGAACTGAGAAGGAGAGAGGGACATTTCAAAGCTGAAAGGGGCAAACTGGGAGAAAAGCAGAGGGAGACAACGTTAAAATACAGATGGAACTCTGTGTGTTGTTCTTAGGTAGCAGCTCAAAGGTCCTGGGTTGGAGTGATTTGTTTATGAATGGAGAGGCGAGCAACTGGAGGTGAACTGAGACCGTCTCTGTTGGCAGCAGCAATCTGGATCGCATCGAGCCCTCCGTAAAACAACAAACACAATAGAAAGGCAGAGAAAGAGAGAGAGAGAGAGAGCTCCAGGGGGGAGAGGGGATTTGGCAGAGGCCTGTTTTAGTTAAAGTTTCATTTTCACAGGGAACTTTACTCATATAATCACACCGTTAGAATCAAAGAGATTAATGACACTTGAACTCAGGTTTTCATCTCTGTTATCTGTTCTCGCTTCACACATTCTGTCAACTCTCTTCCCGAACCACTTGGCTTTCCCTTTCAAACACACCGTGCAAAATTGGCCCTGTTTCTGTTTTTTTTTTTTTTTTGCAGGATGTGACTGGATGCCCTAAGATTATTAAAAACAACCTACAGCTGACTGGCGTTCTTTGTGCTAAACTGGGGAGGTGGGGCTCTGTTCTGTTCTCCAACTGAGAGAAAAGAACGGGGGCTAAATGGGACAGAACACACTGCCCTCTAATTACAGGATAAATGTAAAGGCTGCTAATGTTAATTAGAGAGCCAGAGGGCCCCAGTTATGAGGAAGGATTGGAGCTACACACACATGTCAGGCCCCCCTTAACGTCTACTTGGGTTTCATTAATCTACAACAGTGACTTTTGGGGTCACGAGTTACAACAATGAAGCAAATAATCCCTTAGCATTACATTTTTGGCAATAATGCTTAATGCTTCAATGCATTGGCCTGAATTTTTGTGTTCAACTTTAATTATACTAAATCTGGTATAACACTGATCATCACACACTGGTGAATGGACAAGTCTGAATTGATGTTACAGATGAATAATGGACCACTTTACATTTGTCAGTAAACAATTTAATCATATGTTGCATGTCAGTGCAGTATTACCTGCTTAACTACATATGTACTCAACAACTCCCCTTGTTCACTATGCTGATATTGATCATTCACTTTGCCTGATTTTATTTATCTGTTTTCAAGGGCAACCTTGGGTATGTTAAAATGTGCATATAAATACATTATTACAGTTAATTATAATTATTAATTATAGTTGATTCTAGGGATTGAGCTCATAAAAGAACAGTTTTAGGCTGCAGGTACTTTTTACGGGCTGTGGGTGCTGGTGGTGTGGACTGTGAGAGAAAACATGTGGGTGGAATATAAAAGTGATTGGTGTGTGTCTGGCCAGCAACTCTCCTTCAAGAAAGTTTATATTTGGTATAAAGAGGATGTAGAACCATTATTAGTTCTCCATTTGTGTACTTTAATGTCTCAACGACTCCAAGGAGACAAGTGGAAACACAGTTTACATTACACCGTTTACACAGTATGTCTATATGTGGATTATGTCTGACAGTAACGCTGTATTTGGATAAATATTAAAGATTTACAGAAGATGGAGAATAGATCAGGTATCAGTGCATATCAGTGCTTTATGTTTACACTATAGGATATCTTACTTATTCATGCTAAAAAAAACAAACAAAAAAAAAACACTATGTCACTTTTTTTGATCCATTGTTTTTTTGTTTTGTAGCCATCATGTTTTGAATTTCCTTCTTGGAAAAATATATAGCTCTGTTGCACTTTCCTTAATGTTTTAACACAGGAGGAGTTGGGTTCACCCCCATTAACAGGAGCCTGCCTCTTGATAACAAGTCCTAGATGTTGAAGATGGAAAGTGTTCTCACCAAGACACTCGCATGCATCTTTTATGAATGTTTGGCAGCTTTAGATGCTGATGGACCCACAGATAATTGTGACAGGCAGCAGGATAAGTACATCTCATAAGTGTGGAAGAGGTAAAGGGTCAAAAGGATCATGATTCAAATATTCAGAAACAGAGGGATTGTATACCTGTTCATTTAACCCCCAGTGGTTTTCTGCTGCCCTCATGTGGTCAAAATCCCCCTCAACATGACTTCTCTATTTAAAAAAAAACTTTTTGCATGTCATGTACAGTATGTGTATCGTACTAATGAGCTACACCTCAACTAGAGGCTGATTTAACGTCAATGCTGGGCTTCAACTCTGTCTGGGCTGAGACTGCGTTGGTGCTGTGGACCAACATGGAGGAATATACAGCAGATAGCTCATACTGTACTGCTTCTGGTCACAACAGACTGGAGCTACATCCCCTCAACTCCCATGGATGCTGTACCGGCTATGGAGCCTGTGACAGGGCCATCATTGGAGCAGCTCTGGATCAGGATGTAGCTGGTCATTCAGTGAGCCAAAGGTTCCTAGTTAGTCCTTGAGAACCCCATCATCCCAGTGTGAATGAGTGCTAGCAGCACTTTGGAGTTTACTGGCAAATGTGAAGGGTAATACGGCAACACTGTAAAGTGCTTTGAATGCAGTTAAAAATTTAAGAATTAAATGTAAGATTTCAGACAATTAGTTATTATTATTATTATTATTATTATTATTATTATTATTATTATTATTATTATTATTATTATTATTATTATTATTATTATTATTATTATCATTATTATTATTATTATTATTATTATCATTATTATTATTATTATTATTATTATTATTATTATTATTATTATATAATTCATAGCACAAAAATGTGTCACTTGTCATCACTCAAAAACAACAAATCGTTACTGAGGCCACAATTTTTACTCTACCACGTGAAATGTGTACTGTATCTACGCCTTCTGGGAATGGTCGCGACTCCAACAGTGGTTTCTCAACGTCAGACCCACATGAAAACAGTTGGAGCGATTTTCCAGTTATCATATTCGAACTAGCACTAGAAATGTTCACTAACACTAATGTTCACTAACGGGCCAGTGTTCCTTTTACTTTCGCTTAGTGAAGACCTCCTTCTACCTCACCCAGCACACATTTGTATTTACAGTCAGTGAAACACGAGCCCATCGCGTGCGTGTGCGCGCGCACAGGTAAGATGCGCGCGCACACCTGACCTGACCTGGATCGATGCGCGCGCGCGCGCACGACTCCACGCAGGTGGCTCTCAGGTAAAACATGACGTCACGATGATACTTTTGGACTCGTGGGCAGTATCTCTATAAAGGTGTGGAGTCGCGCGCCTCAGGGAGCCGGCTACAAACACATCTGAAGTTTCGACTGAAGGGAAACAAGCTGCCGGGAGTAAACACGGAGGACTAACATGACCCAGGAGCTTCTCTACCTGGGAGACACCGGGCGGACACCAGGCATGTACCCCAACGCACAGGCGCCCAGACTCCCGGCTCAGACTCAGTACATCCCGCCGCCGTATGACTTCACCGGCTATCATCAGCTCGGTGGGGTCGGTGACCCGTCGACAAGTTCTTGGAACCCCGTTTACGCCCCCCGGGAGGACTATCTCTACAGCTTCCTGGGGTCCAGCCCCAACGCCGGGCAGGTCAGCTATACCTCCCCTGATATAGGAGCCCCCCCTACCGCCGCTGGAGGGAGCTCATTCACCCCTTACAACGTTTTCTCCAGTCACGACAACCTGTGTGCCAAAGGGAGACCACATGAAGCCATCAGGGCGCCTGTTTCAGGTGGGGCTGCTTCCAGTCTTATTATGAGCTGCATCCAATCAAATAATCTGTTGTGTGTATAATATTACTAAACATTTCAATTAAAAAAAATACTTGTGGCTGGTTGTCTGTCCTTCATGTGGCCCTGCGATGAGTTGGGGACTGGTCCAGGGTGTACCCCTCCATCCGCCCGTTGACAGCTGGGATCGGCTCCAGCTGAATGAAAGAATCAATGAATTCTGGCCATGATCGAAGCACAATTGAGCACATGGTCAGAAGCAGTTGTTATTTGACGATACTGACTGTGAACATGTTTGAGTCCAAGGTCACATGACAAGAGTCCAGTGGTAGAATGACATAGTAAAAGACATTTTCACTGACAAAAACAACTGACCGCACACAAATCCATCAAGCCTTTCACCTCACCCTTCCTCAAGCATGCATAGGAAGCTGAGCAAAATTAACAGTGGAGTGTGCTGAAGGGTCGCTCCCCACCCTCTCTGTCCACTGGGTGGGTGTAGGAAGGTGATAGTCTGGCAAGATAATGCCATGCAGGAAGGCTGCAGATGTCAGACCCAGTCGAAAATGTGATTCCACTGTCTTGTGTGCTCATGTATCTGTAGCTCTACCTAAATCAATGCTGTCACATGGTCAATATTTCAGATCGATAACTTGGACTCACCCTTTCCTACAAGTGTGTGTGTCAATGGAAGGCTGCCTGTGTAAACACCTATGTAAACATCGCTCACAGCGATAAGAAGAGCCACTCAACGCAGTCGTGACTTACATTTCTTATACTTAGTATGATTAATGGAGCTGATGAGGCTTTAGATGGCGCCTGGACTTGAATGTGGCGCCTTCAAGTTATTCCAGCGAGCCACGACTCACACTGACAATATTTCCTGTTAATCTCACTGGTAGGAATGAAAGACAGAACAAACAGAACTGTTGAACACACCTGTTGACTTAAATCCCTCCGGTCAGTCAATAATTTAAACTCGCATTGATTGTTTTACCAAATCCAGCATGTTTTGTGTGATTCAGGAGGGAAGACTCGCACAAAGGACAAGTACAGGGTGGTGTACACTGACCATCAGCGCCAGGAGCTGGAGAACGAGTTTCAGTACAACCGTTACATCACAATGAGGCGGAAGACTGAGCTGTCCATGGCACTGAGTCTCTCTGAGCGACAGGTGAGAGAACTGGAGATTAGAATCTGAGGTGAAAAATGTCTGCAGGAGGGAAATCGTGAGGATCTGAGCTTGTACTGTGTTTGTCTAATTGTCACCAACATGTCACAACTGTCACATACTCGCAGGTTCAGATTCTGAGCAAAGGGATTTATTTGTGTTCAGGATGAGAATCAAAGACCACAAATGATTTTGAGGATCAAAATAAAGGAATGAAATGTAAAGCATTTAAATACATCATTAATTTTAAAGGATAAAAGTGTTGTTTTGTTTTTAGTAAAACATCCAACAATGGATAGTTGGAATGGAAGTTTGATATCATGCTGATTATAGAATGCAGTTGTTGCAGTTGCAGATGTAGAGGAGGTTCAGAGTTATAAGCCAGCACACTCAGCGCTTAATTAACAAATAAATAATAGTGATAAAAAACATTCTTAATTGTGCTGATCGGGGATCATCTCTTTATGTTGTGTTCTGGTGAGGTATGAAGCAAAAGCCACTATGTTCATTGTGAAGTAGCAAATCAGAAGATAATATGAATATATAAGTTCAAATGTGAGAAATCACTGGTCCTGTTTCTGGGATTTAGAGTGTATTCAAGAGACAGTGTGTAGGATCCTATGACCGCGAGCATGGAGGACTATACTGCAAAGAACCAGCAGGGCTACCAGCTGTGCTAGTCTCCAAAACATCTCTCAATGATCAACCAGCAATCTCTTATGCAGAAAAGCTTTATCAGTTGTTTCAGTGTAAGCCCACAACTGATCAGAACTCAATCAGGAAAGTGGAAATAATTGTGCCGTCTTGCATGACTGCAGACGCTGGACATCCTGAAGACAGCGCTGTTGTGCTGAGCTATGCAGCAATTCCTCACAAGCTCATTCATTTACCTAAAAGTCACATCGCCTATGACTATAGAAAGGAGAACCTACTTTTAGGTGAGTTGGGTCCACCCAACGCTCCATCAGTCTCCTACTGTATATGAATTCTCCGATGTTCATCTGCATACTCATTTGTGTCCCCATGTTTGTTGTTAAAAGAATATGAACAAGTGTATGTGCACAGCTTTCTAAACAAGAAGGACAGCGTTTTGGCCGATCTTGGTTGCTGTATACCTCCAATTTGTTGAGCTCTCTCAAAGATCACCTGCTGTCTGTGGAGATATAACTGCCTCGACCAATGAAAACAGAAGCAGTTTTGTTATGAGGCGATTTCACATGAATGAAAGCTTGTTGACCTCGTGTCGTGCATCTGTGGTTCAGGTGAAGATCTGGTTTCAGAACAGACGTGCCAAAGAGAGAAAGATGAACAGGAAACGGCAGCAGCACTCGCAGCAGCCCTCCACATCCACACCCACCCCACCTGCCCTGGAAGGATCCACCGACCCCAACAACACAACCAGCCCTGCCATTAACCTTCTCTCTGATGCTATATCAGATGAATACTAGGTGGATTTCCAATGAGCGATTGATATAGTTTTTAAGTGTACAGCTTTTTTTCTAACCACAGAATAAATGAAGATGTGATGCCATGATATTATTGATGCACTTCCTGCCTATCACAGTCATACGCACAATAAATGCACTGACTCTGAAAATTTCTGATCACTTGTTAACATGGATCATTATCGGCAGCACTTTTGACTGATTTTAAAAGTGTGCACTCATTTGGAAATGTTAAACTCTCAATGGACAGCACAAAGTTTCTTTTTGACTTGAAGACACTGACGGTTGTTTTTTTTCGTATGCCCTCCTATGTGTCTGCGTCAGTTGTGTGTCGTCTGGAAATAAAAATAAATATTCCAACATATGCTATGGTATTGCAATACACCTGCGATGTGTTTTTAGGGAAGTAATGATCTTAAAGTCACACAGAGAAGGAAACAAAACAGTGATACATCAGTGACTTCAGATTAAAGAAATCAGGAATCAAGTTACACCATGTTTAAACACTCATTGTCAAGTTTTTGCCTCTAAAATAATGATGCAGCATGTATCTTTTCAAAGATTATTCAAAGGCATAAACATGTACTTTCAAATGTATGTTGTGTGATAGGATATAAACGATATATAAATTACCCCCCCACACACACACATACACACCAAATAAATAAATAAATAGACAAACAAACAAACAAATAAATAGATAAATAGATAAATGAATAAGGCAAATGAATTTTTAAATGAAAACTCCAATTTTTTTAAGCAGGGTTAAAAGCATGACATGCAAAATGTTCTGTTGAGAGGAAGTGAGAAGTGTTTAAAAAAAGATTGTTGGGAAAAGCTGTTGAGACGGGACAGATCAGCCACATCCGGAAGAGCAGCCGCAGATTGCTCAACCTCTTGGCTCCTGATCTGCTTGTACGTCCCAACGCACACATTCAGCTTTGTCATGACTGTGTCTTAAGTCAAGAAGTTCCCTGCATCAGGATTTTAAGATATTTGCATTAAGGTACAGTATACACTGTATACTTAGACATGACTTGCTAATTACATACTACAAATTTAAAAAGACCAGAAGTACCAGAAACACTGTGACCTTTCTCTTTCCTTGTAATCGCTGACACTGGTTTTCACAAACAAAATAAGGAACCAGTCCAGTAGTTTTATGATTTGCTTTGTATTTTCTATTCATGAACAAACCACAGGCAGCAATGTCCACAGAAATGGTAAACAAACAAAAAGAATGATAATGAGAATGTGTTGACTAACTTTAACTGTTCCTCACTGAACAATTTATTCAGTAGTTGTATGCTTTTATAACTGTGACATGGTAAGGTAGCATCACATGAATGTGTCAAATAGGACCTCACCTGTTCTCTTTTATAGGTGAGAAATAAATGTTTAATCATGCTTCAGCCTCAGTACAGTGGTGTAATTGCTTGCATTCACTATTCTTACACAGTAACATTTCTAAAATACTAAAAGTGTAAAAAATGCACAATTTAGTCCCTGAAGGTTATTCTGAGAAAAAAAGGCAGAAATGTTTCATGAAGCACAAAGCAAAGGGATGCTGGATGGTTGGAGCAGGTTTATTATAGTGACACTGCGCTGTCAATTATTTGCTCAGGAGATTATGTCGGTCAAAAGTTCAACAGCATTTAAGGAGGGTTCAGCTAAGATGATCTGAGGTGGTTGTTTAAGGACACTGCACATCTATCATGAACCATAAACTTGTTTTATGGCTCTGTAAATCAACGGAATGGTAGTCACCCTTTGACCTGAAAGTACAGAACCAGATCCATCAGAAAAATGTCAGATTAAAACTAAAGATTTGAAACAATCTTCTCTAACATTTACCACAATTAATTCATCCAAACACTACTCCTTCACTGTGAAACCTCCTTGTCATTTAACATAGAGAATGTTGAAGATCCTCCTGTGTGTCGCCCTCTCAGGTCCCCATCTGAGATATTTGATTGTCAGCGAATCTGAAGTCTTTAAAAAATATAGATTTGTTAAAGATTTTAAGATTTTTATTTCACTTTATCTTAATGCTAAAGAGTAATGATAAAGAGTTGCTGTGAGTTGCTTTGTTCACCTCAGTAACATAAAATCCTTTTTGTCCAGTTACGATCACAGTAGCTTAATTTCGTCTCTCCTTAACCTTTTCTCATGTTTCAAACTCACATTGTCATTCGAAAGTAGTCATTTAGGAATGTATGTAGTAGTTTTTTAAATTGTTGAAATGGAAAGTTCATAGCTGTTGTCTTTCCACCCATTTCCTCCCGTTTGTTTTCAGACTTCATCCACACATCCACACAACTTTTCTTCTCTCCTGCTGTGTTTTATCAAGGCCTATATTTATCTGCATGGCTTGTCCAACAATAGACAGTGAAAGCTATAGTTGCTCAGCAAGGTGATGTCTCTCAAAATGACATAAATTCGCTTTTAACTAGCCGGGTAGCTGCAGTATACAACCGAAAATGAAAAAAAACATCTTTGGTGAAAAATATGTGTATTTTTTAATACAAATGTTGATCTTTTGCTAAGGTACAGGAGGAATTCAGCAGCTGAGGATAGGAGATAAATGTAATACTCTTAACAGCCATTTACATGTTACTTTAAGCAGAAGTGAAGTGTAGAATAGTGAACATCTCTGAACAGCAGCATGACATGAAAAACGCTTGTGCATTAGTGTGAGTTTTTAATTTTAATCAATTTAGCCAATTTTAGTCAATAATAAAATCAAAATCATCCATTAACTTTAAACCAAGAACTAGATATTTAAATGGCATATTTAATTCCACAGCCTTGTAAGTAGCAGTATAGTTGGAAGAGTGAGTGTGTGTGCGTGTGATATGAAAGAGTGCATTCTCAGAATAAATGATCAATAGAATAAAGATATAACCTGACAATATTTCATTACACATCCGGCCTCCTGCAATACAATCACTGACTGTTTTCAACGATGAGTTGTCTCACTGCAGCTACAAACCACTGAGTGGAATAAAAGTTAAAATAATCATTTGAATGGGAGCTTAAATGTTTGTCATCGTTGTACACGTTTTGTAAGACTAACCACACACATCAGAGGTGTGTACATCATGGAAACAAATTAGTGCACACAGTGAACTTCCTGAAAGACATTTCTTCACACAAGACCTCAGACAAAGGCTTAATGTGGTGGTGTGACCAGGTTGGAGATAAACACCAAAACACAAAATGTTTGATAAATCTACTCTAGCAAGCAAGATTTGGGTTTAATTGTGTTATATCATCTGGCTCTACAGACCTTGGCATAGATACAGTGATCTTCCACTGGTTCAACAGTTTGTGGACACTGCCTGGAAACTCGGACTTGATCATACTCCACTTCCATTTCCGCCCGCTGGTGGATCTGCCCTCCACCCCGCTGCACAAACCTGAGATCCGCATAAGTTAGATCCTGGACATCATCTTCTGCAGAAAGGAAGGAGACCAGTAAGAAAATATATGAAACACTGCCTGAGCACACTTTCACACCAGTGCAGAGACAGTAGAGTAGATTAACTTCAGCTGAAGAGCTAGATTGATTCGAAAAGAATTTGACGCATCTTCAAGCCAGATATTCAGAAATGTGAAACACAGGCATGCGATATAAGTTCTTATATGCTGTCAATATTTATATTTACACATTTCGATAGCTTACTGTTTCTCTCAAGTATACAAGTATATTTTACAGGATTATTTACTAAACAGACACAAAGAATAAACATGCTTTGCTGTATGGCAGTGTTGGTCAGGAAGAAGAAAGACCTCGGACCTGTGTCTTTATAACTTGTCTTTTTCTTCTGAGTGCAGACAACAGCCACTCCGACCACCGTGAGTATGACCAGTGCTGAGAGGGCACCACCCAAATAAACTGTTTCAGCAGAGACACAACAGATCAGCTGTTTTTAAATCTATTCAGTGCACACTCACTGACCTTTGATTCACAGGCCATCAGGAGCAGAGAGGGCTTCACTGTCCTGTCCTCCGCGCACAGACAGGTGCAGGGGATGGTTACAGTAGTCTTACCCGTGATTCGGTGAGTGTCAGTCTCTGATGTCAGGTCTCCTGTTGGCTCAACACACAGGGCTTTATTGTCTTTGGGCGCCCACTGGGATATGTGTGTCCCATTTAATGAGGTACAGTTGATAAATATGAAACCTACAGTCAAACAAATAGATTTCAGACTTAGAGTGTGCTCATTATTGTCTTCACTTGGCGATGTTCTGTCTCACCACATGTCGATATCGTCTCCTCTTTTGAGACCCGACTGATGTGATTCCAGACTACGCAGACCAGTTGTCCTGAGATATGTTGTTTCAGAGTGATGTTGGTGGTTCTATTATCTCCAGAGAGGAGCTCAGCATGCGACAGCAGTCGCCCGTTCAGACTCCAGCTGTACTGGGGATCGTCCCCTCCCACAGAGGTACAGGACACGCTCTTTTCTCCGTGGGACAGACACTTTGACTTCAGCAGGACAAATGAAACAGGAGCTAAGAGGAACGTAATGGTTTTACCATTAAAATATCAACATAAAGATATTCAGAATGCAAAATGTAGACCTTAATTCAAGTTTTGCAGATTTGCAGAGGTAAAACATATACAGGTATGTAAATATGTCAGCCTTGTGTAATTG
The DNA here is from genome assembly GCA_901007665.1 of Aeoliscus strigatus. Lineage (NCBI taxonomy): Eukaryota > Metazoa > Chordata > Actinopteri > Syngnathiformes > Centriscidae > Aeoliscus > Aeoliscus strigatus. The sequence continues at coordinate 23,005 of CAAKHB010003779.1, forward strand.
TTTTCATCAGATAATTATAAAATTGAGACATGACTGAAATTAAAGGAAATTATACTTATAATTATACTTACACTATACTTTAATTATAAAGTATTTAAAGTGGTATAATTATTAGTATTATTATTATTGTTATGCTTTAGTTTAATTATGATGTTATTGTCAAGAGTTAAAATATTTACCTTCAATAGTCAACTCCAGAGTATGCTCTTTGATTCTCCACCCGTTTTTCCCCTCATAGATTTCAAGTGTATACGTCCCACTATCAGCTTTTCTCAGGTTATTTATCCTGAATGTCCCATTATGGGGCGTGAAGAGGGATCTGTCTTTCAAATTATTAGACACCACTGTGTCTTTTATCCCATGAAGTATTTTTTTAGTTCGGTTTTGTTTCCATTCATATCTGAATATTTGTGAAGCGCTGTCCATCAGTTGGAGGACGACAGCTCCGTCCAGGGATCCATAACACCGAGCTCCATCCTGTCTGCCATCACAGAATTCCACACCTCAAATCAAGTTAAAAACAACAACATTAATAACCATGACAGGCCTTTAGGCCTTTGCAATAGATTTAATTAATTACATCTTTAATAAAAATAATGAATAATGAATCTCTCTAAATGGTGGTTGTTAATTACATGGACACTGATTTCTGTTCAATCGCTGTAAAACGTTTGTGTGTAATAATTTTAATATGCATGCGAAACTCACCTTGACACACTCTGAACAGCATCAACACTCCGACCACAACTCTCATGTCTCTCTCGACCCAGCTTGGGGGGGACGTATGAATGGTTTCACTAAGCAGAGCCTTTCGTTTGTCTTTTTTGCTTTAAAGGCTGAGAGAGGAAAGGGAAGTGGCATTTTCTTTCACTTCTCTTTTTATACACAACATGGCAGAACAGTCTACCTCACATCGTCATATGTGAGAGATGTGTGAGATATGGAAAGAAACACCACTCTTCCATCAGGATGGATGATCTGAAAATCAGCTGACCTACTGTATGTTTTGTTCACACACACACACACACACACACACATATATTTGCACCATGTCTTTAATGTGAACTGATGACTGATGATGCAGCATCATGTGCATCACAATTTGCAATATGGTCGGAGATAGATGTTATTTGGGGAGTGTTTCTTTTGTCAATGATTCTCACAGTTTATTACTTCAGAGTAAGAGCTTTTGTTTGAGCAATTGTTTGGAGGTGTGGTGTGGTGTAGTGATTGTTTAGGTTTCTCATTTAACACGAGTATACATACACAATATGGTGCAATGTTTGGGTTCACACTAACCCTTTGGCCCACCGGATCCTCCTTTCCTCCCTCTGCTCTTGTTAGATCGTGACTCCCTCTACTGGCTCAACTTACTGTACATAATAATGAAACCACATACCCACAACACACCACCCATGTCACATTTCAATGGACAAAGCACCTCCCAGTAACATGTCGGTGAAGGTTCATCTTTGGCTTTGTTTTCTTTCTTAAATATCGCTCATGGCATTTTTCTTGCATAGGAAGCACAGAGTGGCCTAAAGAAAGAAAGAAATATTTATGAGTGTGATGGTTTGAATTAAGAAATTAATGAATAAATTAACAGCTATCTACCTGAAAAATTGTAACAATGAGCATGCAACATAACCAGCTGCCAGAAGATGTTGTCACACTCAACAAGGAGTTCTTTTCTTCGCATCTCATGTGGCAATACCAAGATTGATCACTAGATGGAAACACACGACAGCTATTTCCTTTTAAACCTTTAAACCAGGGCTGCCCAGTCCTTGAGAGCTACCTATCCTGCAGCTTTTAGATGTCACCCTGCTCCTGCACACCTGATCACCAGAATCAATCTCTTTCCAAATTCTGCAGAGGCCTCAGAACAGGCAGCTGATTTAAATCAGGTATGGAGGAGCAGGGTGACATATAAAAACCTGCAAGATTGGTCGCTCTCGAGGACTGGGCAGCCCTGGTTTAAACCATGCATGCAGACTGTGTTGACTCACTGAACTTTATTTTATGCTATGTGGACACACAGGCA
>CAAKHB010003779.1:25068-38637 GCA_901007665.1 Aeoliscus strigatus
GGACACACAGGCACACACACACACACACACACACACACACACACACACACACACACACACACACACACACTCTAAATCAATGTTGTTTTTTCTTCTTCATTATTTGAGGTAAGTTGAGTAATAGTGCACATACACAGGTGAATGAGGTGACGAGTGTGTTCTGGACCCAAATGCACAGTTGGTGAGGACTTTAATGTAGCTTACAATGGACACAGGCCTGAACAGCAGATGATTTGTTTAGCAGGTGAAAATTCACCAGTGTGGCAAAACCGAAAGAGTCTGTAGTCAACAGTCACCGGTTAAATAGGAACTCCTACTGCTGCGACAAGACAGGACTTCTCCACACAGCCACAGGAACAGGAAACAGAAGAGGCAGTTACTTCATTCACCATTTTATTCATTTGTTCAACTTCACTTTTAAGTGCTGATAGCAGAAAGGGGAGGAAACTGTCTGTGATAATATGAGTTATTTGTTGGGTGCAGATTTGACATAAGTGTCAACTGAGGGGACGGTCAGGGATATAGGCTAGTGGAGAATCAGAATCAGGGAGTTTTCCTATAGTTTGATACTATTTTCACTGGTATCAAGAAAAGGTTTGTTGTCTGTCCATTAACGTCAAAGTTCACCTCACAACATTTGTTGATTGACATAACACAAACACAAGTACATTTCCCTTGTAAAAACAAGGTGACAAATTACAGAAAATGAATGAGAGGACTAAAGAAAACACATTTAAAAGTGGATATAAATTGACATTACTTAACTTTTACAATAATAATACGTTATTCTCAGACAAAACCTTTATGTGTCTTCACAGTAAACCATGGATACGTTCCTGCATTAACTAAAGGCAGAATAAGCAGAAGCATTGTAAGTAAACTTCCAGCAGTATCCTCCCATTGTGTAAAAAACTCCTGTCACGTCCGTTATACCACAATACCTATACCAATACCCATGCTGACACGGGTGAAGTACAAGGATGAACAAGATGTGACCTTTTATTTTATTTTATTTTATTTTATTTTATTTTATTTTATTTTATTTTATTTTATTTTATTTTCCTGTGCAGTGAGCCAAGACAGGTTCTTGATATGTATCATACAACTGTCAATAAAAACTCAATTCAACTCAAAGAACTCAAAAACACATGGGGTTTTTTTTGGTCAAAGATGGTTTGCAGAAACAACAGCTTGCAGCTCCTAAATATTTATGCATGCCTGCAACAAAGAGTAAATTAATTAAAATGGACAGGAAATCATCATTAATAAAGAATGTGTAAAGAAGGTGAGGAAGAACTATAGATTTGACTGACCTCATGTGTTGCCTCATTGCTCTGCAGGTACAGGAGATAACCACCACGATCACCAAAAAAAACAATGCAGAACAGACGGGAATCAGGATGGGGAAAATGTTCTCTAAAAGAAGAGGCCACAGTGGAAATTACATTGCACATCTATAATTAGTGAACTACTGTGACACCCTTTAATATCTTGTTGATGTATCAGCAGTGTTTGTGTGACAAAACCATTCACCATTCAATGAATATGAATGAATAAACACCTGTTACATTACCACATAAGTATTCACTCAATAACCAATGTTATTTCATTACCTTCACAAAATCTGATGACTATGATATTACATTTGTCATAAATATATTATTAGAGGATAATTACATAATATAATTACCTTGATATAAGTACCATTTCAGTACTTAACAAGTGTTTTGTTTCATAAAAATGTGAACCATGGATGAAAGTGGATAAAACAGTCAACATACATACTACAAAATACATACTACTACTACGATTACAATCGTGGGAAAAAGTTGCAGAATTGTATCACTTATGTATGTGAATTAATATGAATAAAATGGTGGCAAAAAGCATGTCATGTATTATACTTGCCTTGAACATCCAGTTTCACAAGAATATTTTTCATAAAGAGCCCATTTGGATCAAACACATCTACCAAGTACTGACCCGAGTCAGTTCTCTCCACACTAGTGATTTTGAAAGTCCCGTTGTTGATGAAAAACTCTGTTCTGTTTCTAAAAGCATCCTGTATCATGACATGTTCTTTCTTGACGTTGAAAACATTTATGGGTCCACTGGGAAGCATCTTCTTGCATCTCAGATGTAGGCCACTGGCATTGGTCATCATTTGGACATAAACAGATCCTCCAAGTGTAACAGAGCACTGAGATGTATTTTGCACGGTCTCACATTTACTGTCCAAAACTGGAATGAAGGCTGGGAAATTGGAAACATGTCATTAAACAATTACCAATGTGTTTTAAGGGTTGTTAATAATAACCAAACCTTACCGTGTGTTACTCCAGCTAACATCAGGATGAGAAGTGGAGCCATGGTTTTTTTTTAATCCAGATGGGAAGTGAGAACGGGTTAAACACACTAGTTTGATAGTTCTGTCAGATGCTGACAGGAAAGGGAGGATTGAAAGGCAGGAAATGAAGTAATGTGTTTCACTTCACTTCCTTCACAAGATGTATCTGGCAGCATTTTGCCCATGCTCTCTTCATTGAGATGACATGTAAAATAAAAAGGGGACAATTCATGGTTACAATTTACAAACATTGTAAGAGTCTCCCCGAATCAATCCACACATGAATACATGATTTGTATTGTTGTGTTTGTCATGAATTTTCTCATATTTTGCAAAACTAGATTTTCATGGATTGCTATCAAATACTGTACATGTGACAATCAGTGATGTCACATCACAAAGCTGAAACAAGATCTTACTAACTGAAGGAGCCTCAATACAAATTATTGCAGTTAATCATGACGTAATGGTATGATGATTAAAATTTGAGACAGTATGATTTGACCTAGTTTTTAATTTGGTTCCAGCCCTCCAGGGGTAACTCACCATGATGGGCTGATTCGTAGCACATGGGCGACCATGGTAACTACAAGTTTAATTCTCTGACTAGATCAACATTAAGCCACTTCTTTGCCCAACATGAGTTCAACAATCTCCGTATGCAATGATTCTAAACAAAACACATTTGCATCAGATGAACAACATAAACAATTGTGTGAAAGGTGCAAGTGATGCTACGGTAATTTTTTCTCAGTAAATTTTGTTTCACACATCACACTTAAGAACAACTTCCTTGATAATACGTCCTTTCAAATTCTTTATTTATTTCTGCAAACTGTAACGGTGAGTCTATTTTTGCAAGTTCAACAATGAGACTCCATTTTCATTCTTGAAAGAGAACAAAAACTTTGAAAAGTCCAAAGAACAAATAGAATTTTAATCTATGATGCGCAGGTGTACTATATCCTGTTCGACATCATCCTGGTGGTCAGTCTCCTGAAAAATGACCTGCTTTTTGACAATTTAAGTTTCTTCTTCCAGTCATCATTCTTTTTCGGATAAACATTGCCCCAACTGTACTCCTCCTCATCTCCCACCCAGGGTACCCAGGCACCCCCATTCAGATTGGGGTCAGCCCGAGGGTCCTCTGATGGGTATCGGACAGGCACTGCAGTGCGGTTGTAGTACACCAGTCTGACCATCAACTCTTTCACAATATCTGGTCTCTGCTCAGAAAGATCAAAACGCTCATAGGGGTCTCCAGAGATGTTGAAAAGCCACACTGATTTCTGGCGTTCAATGTGCCGCTCCAGATTCCACCAGCTGGTGGGGAAGCCAGGAAGTATCTGCGGTGGTGTCCAGTCTCCATAACCAGGATCTCCAGTCAGCAGCTTCCAGTCTCCAGCTCGTATGGAAGCCTGCACGGCTGTATTCCAAATCCCATATCCTTTCTGCAGGGATCCACTGCGGGCATGGTTATACAGAGGGTCGATGTTGTGGAGAATTTCCAATCTGGGTGATTCCTTCCCCTCGCTGATGGCTTCCCAAACATCATACCCATCCACACCTTTGGTCAGGGACTCATTGCCACCTGCTAATCCCACCAGTGTTGGGTACCAGTCAGTAATGTGCACCAGGGCTTTACTCACCCTCCTCTTCTTCCTCAACAGAGGGCTGTGGACAAATCCCAGACCCCGAACACCACCTTCCCAGTAAGTGCCTTTGCGTCCTCTGAGAGGCCAGTTATTGCCCCCCGACAGAGGCTGGCCACCATTATCAGTGGAGAAGATGATGATACTGTTCTGATAGAAGCCATACTTGCGGAGACCATATGTTATATTGTGAACCGCCTCATCCACAGCTGAGACCATAGCAGCATACTTCCTACGAGCCACATTCCCCATTCCACGGTATGGATAGATGTACTCCCGCGGTGACTGCAGGGGTGTGTGAACAGCTTGGAAAGAGAGGAAGATAAACAGAGGCTGGGACTGAGGATTATGGGTTGCAAGGATCTTGCGAACTCTCTGTGTGTAAAGATGGGTGGAGTATTTCCCACTCTGACTCCAAGCAACTGTCTCCCCCTCGTGGAGGTCAAAGCCACACAGCCCCGGGCCATCACAGGACTTGTAGGTGTAGTAGTTGACGCTACCGGTTAAGGAACCAAAATATGTGTCGAAGCCACGGCGAGTAGGCAAGCACTCCTTCTTGTAGAAGCCCAGGTGCCACTTGCCCACCATGTGGGTGGAGTAGCCGAGCTCCTGCAACCTCTGGGGAAGGGTGACTTGGTTGAAGGGTAAGCAGTTGGGCTGGCGGGGCCGAATGATAGAGTGCTGCAGGCCAGTGTGAATTTGATATCTGCAAAGTTAATGATGAAGATTACAGTCAGAAGAACCACTGACGATGTTTTCTTACTCTGTCTCCAAACCGAGGATTTCTCTCTGTCTCTCAGTTCCCAGTTTACACATATCATTACCCCGGCGTGCTGCTGGAATTGTGAATTTCTCTCAGGAGATCAGAATTAAGTATCTATCTATGTATATATGTCTGTATGTATGTATATCTATCTATTTATCTATCTATCTGTCTGTCTGTCTGTCTGTCTGTCTATCTATCTATCTATCTATCTATCTATCTATCTATCTGTCTGTCTGTCTGCCTGTCTGTCTGCCTGTCTGTCTATCATCAAGCTCCTGTTCTTGCTTCATATTACCAACAGCTGGATTCCCTCCCTGCTCACATTCACTGCTGTGCACAATAAACAATCAATTTCCTTTCTCAGTGCATCCTTTTCCCCATGCACTTCGCTTAGGTCATCATCCAGTGCAAGTATACTTATATACTTATATACTTATGCATATATAAATGTGTGTGTGTGTGTGTGTGTGTGTGTGTGTGTGTGTGTGTGTGTGTGTGTATTATGTATATAATATATAATATATAATATATACTGTGGTCTTTTGGGCCAGATGATGTGAAGATTAAATGCTGCTCATGCATCATGAAACAATCACTGTGCTGTACACGAGAGCTGAGTTGTGTTATAGCTCCTTATAAGCTAAATTATTCTTAATTGAATAAAAAAGGTGTCCATGAAAGTAATTATACGAGGAGAAACTTTACCTGCCGGTGATGAGCTGGCTGCGGGATGGGGTGCAGATGGGCTGGATGTAATAATTCTCAAGTTTCACTCCATCAGCAGCCAGTTTATCCAACGCCGGTGTCTTTATATCAGAGCTGTGATAGCCAATGTCGTTGAATCCCTGATCGTCTGTCATGATAAAAATAATGTGAGGAGGCTGTGGGACAGGAGACCCATTGCCAAAAGTCTGAACCGGCTCGTTTTCCACCTGGTTAGGAGTCATCATGTCCCAGGTCAGGTACCCAAGGCTGAGCAGACTCATCATGGAAAAACCAGTCAGAGCGGTTGTTGCCATTTTTCTGACACTTCAAATGGGTCAAACTATCTAGCCTTTTGTAGACTGTCACCAAATCATGGTGCGGTCAGGTAAAGTTCTGTCACTTCAATTTCTAGTGAGCAATCCTGAGCTTCACATTCATCCTCACTACTGCTCCAAAATATTTCAAACTCCTTTGAAAACATTTTTCTTTCCAGAGTGGTCCCATTAACCCCGCCCAGTTGCCCTGCGGCCGCACTGTAATAACATCAGCCCCCCTACCACCTTAAAACATACACACACTGAGTAATGTCCTACTCCATCCAGGTGTTACTAGTGAGTTTACATCACATACAGCTCTTAAAGTTTTACGTTCATGAGCCCCAGACACATTTTTTTAGTTTCCTTCCAAAAACTTTTTTATAAATCTAAACCCAGCATGAAAGGGTCTTTAAATGTGACAGCAGCTGAAAGCCTCTCTGCTCTTCATTCAAGCCTGTCGGTAATTTGACCTACATTCCCAACTGTACAAATTACTAGAAACCAAGGGGAAAAATCTCCCATCTGACCTGCTCGAGCCATCAGAGGGTCTAAAGACAGACCCACAGTCAGAAAACATAGTGTGTGGGGGAGATTTTGAGTCTCAGGGCGGCTGTGGGGCCCAAAGGACACAATCCTGCACACTGTTCCTCACTGCGCTCCGAGGCACTCACAAAAACTTCCTTATTATTTCTGCTGTTTCATGACTGGAGGAGGAGACAGAGCAGACTACCTCGACACTGATAACATCTCCGTCCAAGTGTCAAAGACCCACTTCACAAATCAAGCAACAGGTCAACAGAAAGCCGCAGGACTGCAGAAAATCTGTGTAGCTGTGGGCCTTCAACTTGTCTGAAGACCTTCCTCCCACTGCAGATTCAGTTGCAAGCAAGGACACTTTATTTGTTTGTCTTTTATCAAAGAATTGCTGAATAGTTTATTCTGCTTTCAGGTCACGGCCAATCCGTGCTGTCAACGGGCAGACGGACACAATAACTCTTGAAGAGGTTACAGACTGATACCACAATGGCTGTTCGGCACACATAACCTTCTGAAGAATGCTTTACTAATCCGATACTGCTTTACTCCATACTTCATGATCAGATTAGCTGGTTATAGATGCAATTCATAAATCAAAATTTGTAACAAATGGATTAAGAATTACACAACATAGTAAATGCTGACTTTCAAATTCAAAGTAAGTCTCTCTCACTCTCTCTCTCTCTCTCTCTCTCTCTCTCACACACACACAAACACACACAGACACACACACACACACACTTTTGTTTATAGGGCAGTCGCGCCTGATCAAAGATGGCAGCGGAGCTAACATTGTCGCCATCCATAACACTGCACACTGGCAAACAGATGAGCTCAAGAAAGTGAAATACTTTTCATCTTCTCATTAACTACAGTTTGTTGTTTTTCCTTTGCGGTATAATTTTATACCGCAAAGGATTATACAAGATGTCCAATAGGAAAATGTAGCACATCATATCATTTGTTTAGCAGCTCAAGGTTCTTAAGGTCCACACATATAAGAATCTTCATCTGACACAGTTTGGCAAAGCATCTGAAAGTAAAACATCACCCCTTGCAAATGTTGATATTGGCTGCAGACAAACGTGTGGGCACGGAGGTCGCTGGGCAGGACGTGAGCATCTCTTGAAGGCTCTGAAAATGTGGCTGGGGATGTTTGCCGGGCAGCAAAGGCATCTTTGGAGGAGACGTTCAGGTCAGAGCACATGAGTTTAGGTATAACCCATGAAGAGAAAGAAAGTAGAGTTACTTGCAATTCAAGGTTTGAAACTTGGTGGTTGTTTTTCCTAGAGAGAGGTGTATGGAAGGTATTTACAAAACTCACACCAAAATCAACAAAGATACTGTGTAAGCATATATCTATGCAGGATTCTTGGATGTGCTGACACCCTTTTTCTAACATTTGATTTGATTTCTGTCAGTTTATGTTAAAAAGGGATTTCGGGATGAACAAACTTTTTAGGGTTTGCACTAAGCCTGGAACAGGACTGGCCAGGTAATCACATCAGTGGGAAAACCAGACAGAAAACCAAACATGCAAACATGAGTCAAAACACACTGAACACAGAATCATCATGCCATGAATCACAACGGGAAACGACAAAACCAAAAAGTCCAAACTAAAAGTGATGTTCCGTACAGGACCGTGACAGTCTGAGATAAAAATGAATATAGTAAGATCAGTAGGCTACATCTAAACAAGAGGCTTCATGAAAAACAGGAAATGGCAATTCCTGTGAAAATAAGAGAGGAGGAATTTAGACTTGCTGTGATACCATGTGGAAAATTAGAGGCAGGAGGTTGTTTTTATGGACGCACAGAACCTACTGAACTGGAGGAGGTTGGGTGTGTGAAACAGTGAATGGGACAGGTGTCATTATTACTTATTTAAGACCACAAATGGAGCCTGATCAGCTCAGACAATGTTCACAGAGAGGTCATTGGTCAGATGATGTTATAAACGCAAATTATTCAAGGTGGAAATGACAGCATGAGACAAACGTGATGAAAGAACCGCATAGCGAATGTGAGCTGGTGATCACTGTTGGTGTGTGTATGAGCTGATCCTGTGTTTGCTCTGTTTCCTCTCTGGATATAGTCAGCATTCTCAGAAATATTTATACACACTGTTCTTGTAATCTTGCATTTACCAAAAATTCATGTGTGACTGTTTAATCAAATCGTAAAAACCTGCTAAGAATTCAGCCATGTACCAAACACTGGTTTGATATTTATGGAAACGGTTAACCAAGAACATGCCACAAGCGGAATTTAAGTGATCCTTAACTGCTGAGTCAACACAGAACTATTTCCAGATATTTGTTTATCATAACTTATCTTGGGCAACTCACACTATCAGTACAAAAATGTACCTACTTTTTTTCTTAGTCTTTTAAACTGAAGCTGTTTTGTCTTTCATGTTACGTGTGATTAATTCAGTTTATTGTAGCACTCATACAGAGCTGCTGCTGGACTGAGAGGAACTTAAAGCTGAACTTCATCAGATCAAACTCTCAGAACATTTTTTCAGTTGCTATTTTTCACTTAAACCATGTTGTTCCAAACACAATGGTAGATCACTGAATTTGTTCACTCTGAAAGCAACAAGCAAGTAAAGTTTTACCACTGTGTAAATGGAATGTTTTCAGAGACCTTTACACTTCAACTTGGCTTCATCTCAATGTCACATTTTCACAATTTTGTTTGCAGGAGAAATTATTTCTACCAGCAAAAACCTGAACTGAAGTGTCAGACTTGCTTTTACTGAGCTGTGAACGTCTCTAGTGTGTTTGCACTTTCCCCCTCATTCACTGAATTTCTTTTGCAGGATGTAAACGATGTGGAAAAGCACTTTTATCTTTGAATTAAATCCATAAAATGTACTCATGTGGTTTCAAAGCATCTAGTCATATGTTCTTACACCCGCAACATATTACACACTACAGGACATATACACCCATAACATATAAACATTTTTACATCCTTTTCTAAACAGCTTTACGCTGGTTGGGGTTGAAATGGAAGCAGAGAGCGGGGGATGCTGTTTCTCTGTGTTGGTTGGGACCAGATGTTTGGCTTTGGCTGAAGGAAGAGGTGCTGTTACTGAATCCGGCTGCTCCCCTTCACCATGAACACTGCCTCCTTTCTAATCATCACAGCGCTGCCAGTAAACCTGCGCATTACCCCACCTCTTACCCCAATTTTCTAATCTAAGTAAGACTGGATGGAAGTTTGCTCTCTTCCTGTGTGTCAACTCCCAGCAAAAGCCCTTATTCAATAATACTCAGCTTGTTCTGTTGCCCCTCAAAAGAATCTTTGTTTTCAGTTTGTCCAGTATTTACTTTTTTTGCCACTGTGTTATATGTTTGTTACCATCGTTTTCAGCATTGCCTCATCAAATACATCTACAAATGTTTCTACATTAGTTATGTTTGGTTAAATTTAATATGTTATGCTGCTGTAGAGGACATCCATCAAAGCATGTGAACTGAATTCCAGTAAGTGAGGTTAAGAAAGTCGGTGGACAAGATGGCCGTGAAATAAAGCACAAGCACAAGAACAAGCTCTTCAGTGCCTGTATTTTATTTCCCTGACATGACATATCACTCAGAAAGACAGACTATATCGTCCCCAGCAAACGTAAAAAGAAAATACAAAAACACAAACTGCATTTTTTCATATATTTCAACATTGAACTGAGCACTGAACTACTTTTACTCTGTATTTCTAAATAAGCAAAATGGACAGTGAAAAACAGGGGCTGATTTTCAATTATTGGCTCATTTAATGACATCTTGTCATCTTACAGATGCTCATTTTTCAGTCTTAGATTTTTTTAGGGTGGAGTGCCTTTTTCTCCTTTCACTGAAAATTCAGAAAACATATTTTATCATGTGTCAACTTTGTTTCACTAGAAAATTACCAAGTTCTTACTACAATATGCTGAAAAATGACCATTACATTTTCCTGCTACATCAAGGCCAGTAAAACCTTGTTCATTATACTGTGAATGTTTCCGACTGATTTGAGTTAACACTTTTTATGAAATACAGTATGTTTTAAAGGTCGACGTTTATAACCTTGAATTAATTTATTACAATGGAATACTTAAATCAAAACCTTCACACAGGCCTTTATTATTTCTTTCACTTCTGCATTCAGGACATCACACAACTCTAAGTGAATAAAATGAAACAGAAAATGAGTACAATGAAAAATAGGTGGTACTTAATTCAGGGAGATATCCCCTTCCTCTGAAGCAGCTGTAACATCCAATATGCCCACACTATGTTCTCATGGGTGAGATAAACACTCCAGAGCTCGCTGAACTATTTGACTTGGCTCAGCAGCCACACTAAGTTAGGGAGGCCAGACAAAACATTTTATTACATCTCTTCAGCAAAGCCAACTGGACGGACTTCTGAAGGAGTTCGATGAATAATCACTTTGGGACTGTGGGTATGATTGAACCTTGGAGGGTTGTTGTGTTTTCATAAATTCACATGCCATTTTTCACATAATAATATAGTAACACATCGTAAAGTGTTCTAGTTGAAGCTGGTTTAGCTCAGATTTGTACAGTGTATCAGATTAAACACCTTTACAGGCAGCATGGAAAGCATTTTACAAATCCTTGAGCATTACAAATCTGTCTGGCTGCAGGTGCTCACAGGAGCCACTAGTTGTGGACCACTACAGTAAATATCTACACTGATTATGTGTGTGCAACATCATAAAAACTAAGACTACTTTCCATTCATTCATTTTCTGCCACTTAATCTAGTTATGGGTCATCGGTGTGCTGGTGCCTATCCCAGCTGTCAACAGGCGAAAGGCGGGGTACACCCTGGACAAGTCGTCAGCTCATCGCAGGGCCACATGAAAGACAAACAACCACTCACGGACACACTCACACCAAAGGTTCGGAAGGTTAGGAAGGAAGGTTAGGAAGCGAGGGACCTTCTTGCTATGAGACAACAGTGCTAACCACCCCACCACCATGTCGCCCATTAAGACTACTTTTCCCTCTCAAATTTCTGGACTCTTTCCACTTTCTGTTAACTGATGTTAAACACATTATTCACATTATTCATGATTCCGTATATAGTGATGATGAATACATAGTGGTGAAATCCAGCTGAATATGTCAATTGTCATTTTACAAATAGTTACTTGTCCATAAAACCGTGGTGGTCTGAAGATGTAAGCTGAGTCAGCCTCACAAGGAGCTTGCCTGGACAAACCTCCAGCGCACTGGGGGAGACTGGAGGCTGGAGAAAACACGGTGAGAGTTAAGAATACACACTGATGTCCATTCGTTCATGAATGGGACTCTTTCACTTTTCCATTTACGCCTGCTGAACCTCTACTTATCTGCTCCTTTCCTCTACTTTGACCCAAAGGTCGTTTGCCACCAACTCTCACAGATCCCAACCTGGAGAGTTCTGACACTTTTAGTTTCTTCCAAAACCAACAAGGCACGCTAAAAAACCGAATACACCTGATCGACATTAGATAAATCATTCTTGTTATTAAATGTCTATTTGTCAACGGGTATACCGATGAACCACTAGTCGTCGCTCTTTTCACCGGTTTATCCTATGGGTTTGGCCTCGTAAAAAGGTTTCATGTTTCATTCTGCTTTTTGGACTTTTTGTTCTCAATGCTGCGGTTTTAGTTTTGCTTTTAAAGCCTCTTAAATTACTACAATAACACTTATAATAGGTGGATAAATCTTATTGTTTGATTTTCTTCAATTAACAACAGACACCGCACAAGTGCGACAAAGTACTACACTTCCCGTGATGCATCGCGAAGGTCAATGGAAAGACACCCGGAAGTACAAATTGAACTGACTAACATGCGCGTTTTGGTGGAGCGTCCACCATTCACGTCTTCGTTTGCTGTTTAGTCGTTGTTCTTTTACTCGTTGTTTCTATGTCTCTGGTAGCTGTTATGTAGCGAACATGTCCGTGAACGCATCAGAAGACGAGCTGCTCCGGCTGATCTACCGCCATTTGAAGGAGCATGGCTACCACTCAGCTGCAGAGGAGCTCCGGAGACAAAACCCGCAGGTCCACACACACACACACACACACACACACACACACACACACACACACACACACACACACACACACACACACACACACTTTCTACAAAGTTCCTTTCCAACTATCACAGATAGCTGCAGGTGATGACTGCAATGTAGTTGAAGCGGATTGTAGGATTTATTTTTGACATTACAGACCTTAGGCTTTCCTATTGTCAGTATGTTGTGTGGCTTAATTTAGTACATGTACACCAACAGTGTATGAAACAAGTGATGAAACGCCTAGAATGTATGGATGGATAAACAGATATTTTCTGTGTAACTAATGCATGAGTGATGTAATTTGCCAGTCATAATTAAGTCGATGATGTCCATCAATCACTTCAACTGATGCTAAATAAAGTTACTTTGTTTGGGTTTTGTTTATTTTCTCTGCAGGGTGAGACAAAGCCATCTGCATCATTACTGGAGATCTACAATTTGTGGTTAAAGTATGTATGATTTCTGGCGTGTCTACTTAGTTCACTACTTAGTGTTGACATTTGTGCTATTTTTTTTTTTTTTTTTTTCATCTTCTGGCAGTGAATCGAAACACAAACGGCAGCCTGGGTCAGCAAAGCGCTCCGCAGCTCGGTCTAAAGGTTTGTCGGCTGCTTTTTCTGACTTCAAATGTGACACATCAAACTGAATCAGTTGGTGTGTTGTGTTTCATAGATTTCATAGATTTTTAACCCATTTTACATCACTTCTGACCAATCTAGCGTTGCAAAAAAAGGATAAACCTGCAAAGAAAGACAAGGCACAAAACAAGAAGGTGAGTTTTTTTAGCTATTCCCTTATTTACATGGAGAACACTATTTACTGCCTTTAAAGCAGATAGAAGAAAGTTATTTGGCGTCACTTAGTTTGCTCTCTGATTTTCCAGTCTGCAGCAGCAAAGAGAAAATCAAGTGGAAGTAAATCTGCAGCACGGGCAGTAAAAGCAAAGAAAATAAAGACAAGAACTAAAGTTGTACCTGATGCTGAAGATGATCCAGACTCTGACAGCAGTCTGGATGTAGAGAAGTGGAGGAAACTGGCTCTACAGATGACAGGTGTGTGTGTGTGTGTGTGTGTGTGTGTGTGTGTGTGTGTGTGTGTGTGTGTGTGTGTGTGTGTGTGTGTGTGTGTGTGTGTGTGTGTGTGTGTGTGTG
>CAAKHB010003779.1:44743-88754 GCA_901007665.1 Aeoliscus strigatus
CAAATATTTTATACCTCAGTCTCTTCTAACTTTCTCTCTGAGTGATTAATTTGCATTTTGGTAATGCAGAGGATTCTGTTCCTACTCAGGAATGGGAAATGTTCATATACAGTGTGTGTGTGTGTGTGTGTGTGTGTGTGTGTTTGTGTTTGTGTTTCCGTCCAGATCCAAAAGCATAATCAAGCAGTGGTGGAAGCTGTGGGCTTTACCCTTTCTCAGATTCTACAAAACAAAGATGCAGCAGGGAAAATCATCCCGTAAGATTCTAAATCCCACATCACTTCATCATTTGTAAAAAAAAAAATATGTATATACACACACACACACACACACACACACAAACACACAGTTTCTTGTGCTGTCTGGACATTCTCCTCCAATACTTGCAGATTGGTCTTGGCCTCTAGTTTACCTTCAAACTTGTTATCCGTCCTGACTCCTGACCAGAATTTCTCCCTGGGGCCTGCCATCGAGTGTGCGTGGTGTCTTCATTACCTCGCTTGCAAGTGAGAGTTGTTCTTAACTTGTTCTTCTATTATATGTCTTCACTTGTGTTGTGGTCATAACAATAATGATCTGTCTCTCCTCTGCCTTTGTCATGTGTAAAGCACTGTGGCTAGCAGAGAGCTGATGGCTTGGGGGGCTCTGTCCCAGTGCAGTTCCCTGCTGGTGTCACTGGGGGATGCTGTGGCAGAAGGGAACAAAGAAGAAGGACTAGAACTGGTATCAATAGATCAAATGCAAAATTCTGACTGTTTCTTATTGTGTCTTCTTGAAAACAATACATTTAACAATACATTTCATGGATGACTGAAAGTTTCTCAAGCAAACCTACAAAGTTGCGATTTACAATTTTACCCCAGGATGTCACTCATTCTAGTAGGCTGTTTAAATAACAGAGACTGATTCATTTGTAACGATCATGGAAACTTTACAAACAGATTTATGGAGGTCATCCGAGTATTTATACATTTGTAAGGGAGAAATTCATAATATATCACATCTTAACAGTGATTTTTATTTTCAGCTTGTCTGCCCTCTGCTGAGGTGCGTGGGAAATCTTTCACCCTCCTGTTCAGGAGACAGCCCTCACACTTACGGGAGTGACGTTCGTCTTGTGGGTGCTTTGTGTGCTCTGCTTCAGGCTTACTATGAGACACAACCAGCCTTGGCCAGAGAGAGCGCCTGGGTCCTCAACAACATCACAGGTCAGACCAGTCTGTTCTAACCTCCGGAGAACCACACACACACATACTCTGTTCAATATCGTTGATTCTTTTGTCTTTTTCTTCTTTCTCGGATCCAGCATACTCTAGTTCTTTCTGTTCTGCCCTGCTGACTCTCAGCTTGATCCCTGGACTGATCCAGCTTTTGCCGTTCTCTCAAGGCATCAACACAATGGTCAGTGCACACTGAACTTCACTGTCATAGTATCACACATCGGTCAGCATTGTGTGCTTCAGCTGCATTTGGCACCTGCATCTAAGTTGGATGTACGTTGAAGTTTTAAGTCCAATCTGATGCGAGCGGCACTACAAAGGCCTGAGCCCCTCTCACAGGGCCGTAAAAGAAACATCACATCAACAAATCCATAACTTCTTACAACCAGTATTTGGCTCCAGCTCACTGTCCCTTCTCATGCTTAGATCCTCAGGGTTCTGGCAAACGTTGCCCATAAGAGCAAGGAGTTCTGCGTCCAGCTGGTCCACTTTGGTTTGCTGTCTGCTCTTTCTGCCACACTTAAAATGGCAGAGCCAGACATGGTGACCTTGAGTCTGGACATCCTTTTCATGCTGTTGGTTAGTAGTCCACAGGTAGGCATTAATTAATTAAGGTCTTAATTCATAGTGTTTCTGTTGTGGTAAACTCTGTAGTAAGTGTTATCTCTTTTCCACAGGTAGCAGACCAGTTTGTGAGTCAAGGTGGACTCACACTGCTAGAGGATTTTCAGTACAACAGTGAAGGAGATGTCAGGGAAAGGGCAGCATACCTCCTGGAGCGCCACCTACAGACCTAATCACCATTCCACCATGTAAATATTTCAGTTCCGTTTGCTTTTTGTTGGTATTACTAATGTGTAGTGATGGAGGATTTAATAGCTACTAATGTTTGTGTTTCAGGTTAATAGCATCCTGTGTTCCTCAGCAAATGGATGGATACGAAGGTCACAACTGTGGGATTCAATGTGCTGCTAAACACAAGTACCGTGGACACGCTTCAGTGTAGACAAGACATTTTTAATATTTACATTTGTAAATGTATACATTTTTCAGTGTAAAAATAATGAACATGTATTTTACATTGAAGACCTAAAGCTTTTCAAATGTGATCTTCCATTTGTCATTCTTAATGTTAATAGCTCTTTCGGTTGGTTTTGTATGACTGAACACCACACATGAACTTTTTCTCTTTGACAGTCAACCAACAACAATGATGTCTTTTTCAAACAATGACCTGAAACGTGCCCTTGAAATCTGCTGCTTGTATCAAATGACATTAATTCTTTTACATTCAATAAATGATTTTTAAAATTAAAACTTGTTGTCTTGTTGTCTATCTTGTTTGGACTATGTTGTCCCAAACAATCCAAAAACAATCGCATTCATCAGAACAAGATGACAAATTCTTCAGTCACATAGTGGTGGAGCGTTAATCCCCTGAAAAGACTGTCATCACCGTTTTAATAGTTTGGATTGGGTTTTGTGTTCACAACATGGCCGGTAAAAAAGAGGTAGACATAGAGTAACCACATCACTTCACTTTTACATCAGATAATCTGCTGCCTCCAGTGGCAAAAACAAATCAGGTTTATGTTTGGGAGTCAGAGTAAAAGGTACATCTTCTGCTCTGATCTACTACGAACAGCCGTTGTGCAGAGTCATTCAGTTTGAACGTGAAGAGCATTAAAGGGTGTGTCAAATGTGGGACAATTATTTAATGAGAAACTAAAAAGCACAACTATGGGCTACCGATGGCAACAGTCATACATGCACTATAAATCAGTGTCAGTGGTTAGATATGGAACATGGGTCTCATTTCACGAACTTAAACGTCTGCTCTTTGCCCGCTGAGACTCAAGACTTTTACAGTGCAGGTAGACGGAGAGGGGATGGATGAAGGCAAGCAGAGAGAGGAGCGTCAGGCCGATGTTCACCTGCAGACACATAAAGGGATGAGTGAAAAAGAAAAGAGCAGAATCAAGGTAATAGTGGCTCAAGTCAGGTAAAGGTGCATCTTATGTCATGTACTCACATATAGAGGATCACCATTCAGCACCGATTTCACCAAGGCAAAACAGGGATACTGCAGCAAAGAAAAGACTGCAGAAAGCCCCATTAACAGCCCGTAGAGCTTCCCAAAGTGACTGGACGGGAAACTATATTCACACAAAGTGACAATGCAGAGAGAGAGAGAGAAGAAATCCAGACAAATACTTGACGTATGAAGTTTGATGCAACAAATCACTTAAGCTGAACTGAATTTATACTCTGTCCTGGGACCAGTTCTGAGTTTGTTAATCCTGAAATGAGAAAACCCTACTGAATCTTGGGCTAAATTGAATTCAAACATATGTAACTTTCAAGACGTTTGGCTTGAGCTTTCCACATTTCAGGATTTATAAACTCGAGGTTTTTATGAAACCTGCTTTCTGGAATGTGCACCCTAATTGTTTGAAAACATAAACCCACGTTCTCTTGGTTAAATGACACCCTTGTCATTGTCTCTTCTCACAGTTAAAATGACAGAACATCAGGGCATGTAAAGGCCTGTTGGGCATCCTTAAATGCAGGAATTTATGTCTATTGTACACAGAATAGATAATAATGAATAATCATCATGATAATTACTTTATTTTCTATCGCAACTTTCAAACAAACATGCAGCTGAATAGATGAATAACATGGAGACATGTCATGAAATTGCAGGCGTGTGCACACAGCATGTCCACTTACGCCACACTGATGAAGGCTGCGTTGCCCCCGTAGAGGAAGGAGCGGTTGAGCACCTGCAGGATGAAGGTGAGGTACTGAAGCGGCAGGTACGGCGTGGAGGCACAAACTGAGAACAACAAACACTGCAGCGCCGTCAGGAAGAGAGAAAGCACGGATGCCCGCAGGTCGGCCTCCTGTTCACTCTCTCCTACACACACACACACACACACACACACACACACAAACACACAAATAACAACAGACAGAATGATGATCTGATAGTTTTTTTCATAGGTACAACTAATTAACATCCTGCTACCAGGCAGAAATCTGTATATTCGTCTTTTTTCATGGCATTATTGCACATGTTGTTAATTCTAGTCTTGAGTCTGGACTGATGATGATCTGTTTCATCCATGATTTTAGACCTTCTGACTTTTGATATACCTACTTTTAGCTGATTTTATTGCTCTGAACACATTTATTTGTTGTTGTTTGCTGTACCACTTTGATTGCATGCCACATGAAGACCAATATAAATTAAATGTATTATTAGTAGTAGTAGTAGTACTAGTAGTAGTAGTAGTAGCTGCGGTTGTTATTATTTCAAAGTACATACTGCAGCGGCAGTCTTAAGAACTGAGAGCCGTGAAGGTCTGTGCTGGTCTGTACCCAGGTTGCTTGTCTTCAGGATTGCAGGCGACCCCACCCACCCATCCCACAGCCTCGTCAGTCTGCTGCCGTCGGGGAGGAGACCCCGGAGACTCTGCGCCAAGACAAGCAGGCTCAGGGACTGTTTCTTCCACCAGGCAGTCAGGAGACTCAACTCCCTCCCTGCTCTGCCCCCACTCACTTCCCTGCCTACCTCAGGCAGAGACCTCACCCCTCCTCTACTCCCCCGCAGCACCTGACATCCTGTCACCCGTACTATCCATCCTGCCCCCACATGCACACACACTCTAAACGCACATTCCACTTTATTTGGCTTATTTGTACTATTCTTCTACCTTATGCCTTGGTTAACTGTTGTTTATGGTCTGCTTATTCACTACTTGTACTTTTTTGTACCGTTTGCACCGTGTTTTGTGTGGACTGTAATTTCATCTGTGCTGTATATCATGCATATACAGTATATTTGACAATAAAGTTGACTTTGCTCACCTGCTGCGAGGGGTTTGCCTTTATGTCTGTCCATAATGAGGCCGTTCCACGGAGCACACAGCACCCCGCACAACTGCGTGATGGCAAAGGCATTGATGTACTGGCTCACTGCAAAGACACACGAGGAGAGACAAGACAGTTCATGGCCATAATGATACGAAAGGAGCGAATGTTGAACGTTGATTCAGCATGTGGTGTGTGTTACCCAGCGATGGTTCCCCCTCTGTCAGATGCTGCAGCATGGGGTTGAGGGTGCCAATGAATAGATAATGTCTGAGCTGCATCACAGACAACCATATCAGGTGCCACGCAAATAATCTGGACAGCAAGCACTCACGGAAACTCTTCTCTGATAAAAAAAACAAAAACAACATGTGAAGGTTATATTTTTGGAACTACTGTACTGCGTAGCTAGTGAACTGGAAACATGCATTTGCACGCACCTTTTGTGGGTTTTGTGGGTCCGTCCTTTTCAAAAGGTGCTTCATCTGTTGTCTTCTGGACAGTTTGATTTGCTGCTACCACCTCTGACCTCCTCCGTTTATCACAGGATATGCTGAGGTCAGAGGTCACAAATTCAGACAGACTCTATCTATCCATCTATCTATCTATCTATCTATCTATCTATCTATCTATCTATCTATCTATCTATCTATCTATCTATCTATCTATCTATCTATCTATCTATCTATCTATCTATCTATCTATCTGTCTGTCTGTCTGTCTGTCTGTCTATCTATCTATCTATCTATCTATCTATCTATCTATCTATCTATAGATAGATAGATAGATAGATAGTTATTTCAACATAAGTCATTGTTGTATTTCCAAGTTAATTTCTTTCATATTTTATATCATTACAGTATCATAACATTTGTCATTTAACATAGTGATTAATGCGTGTGCGTCCCTGTGTTGTGAGAAGAAGACGTGTATAATTTTATGGGCAAACACTCTTCTTTTGTTGAATAAAGGCTTGATCTCTACATGAATTACCACTGATCCATATTTGTGTTCACTCACCTGTTTTGATCTTAATTATTAGAAATAAAAATTGTATTTATTTCGGGTTTAATTATAAAGAGGAAGAGAAGTGTCAGTTTAGGACTCTTACCCATATGTATAGTCATCTGGTAACGGATAGGGAATGAAGGTTCTGGGCAAAAGAAAGAAAGTCCTGAGCAGATGAATGATGCTGCAGGCGGACAGAAACAGGAAGCAGGCGTGGAGGGAGATACCACCCTCATGCAACAACTGTGGGAGCAGATAAGGAAGGATGGAGATCATGTACAGTATATATACATAACACACAGTTTTATTTATTAATGAAAAAAAATACAGCAATTCCCACCTTGATGATGAGGAAGAGTGCCGAGGACGAGTCAAAGGCACCGTTGTATAGAGTGATGATGGTGGATCGATGAGAGCCAAACAGATTTCCAACCTTCAGGAGTCAAAAATACAAACTGAACGCAGGCTGTTTGTGCCTGCAGGGTGTGTGTATTCATTTGGCCACAGTCCAAGGAAGGAACGCTTCATGATTCAATGCTGTATGTCAAACCAGTCAAGAGGTTTGTTTGTGTGCATGTTCAGGGATAGCTGCAGGTCAGTCCTGTGTGTAAAGTCATTCTGCAACTTCAGCAACAAAAAGCATCTCACAAATCACATCTTTGTCCCCGAGATAAATTTCCAGATGGTTGACTGTGGTTTGAGAGTTATTGGTTTCTGGTCATGTGTCCACTGCACCTTTAGGTGTTACTCTTGTGACAAAAGAGGAGTGTTTTGTTTACACCAGTGGGACAATCTTATCTTTGTATTCATAAACCAGGTCTGTTGGTCATATTTTACATATTATTGTGCATCTGAATTAAGAGGAGCAGAGTAAATAGAGGTGATGTAATATTCATCACTATGAATTCTGAATCACTGCCTGCAAGTTGACTCTTTTATATCTCTACTTGGGATCAAGCCCTGGAGGAGCACAGAAGAGACAAACTGGAACCCGTGGATGCCGTTTATCCAAATGTGTGTATCTGTAACTACCATATCTGTAACTACCAGAATATAGTGATGGCGGTATGATCATTTCAGCCAGGGTTAATAATTTACGTTAAATCCCTGTTCCTCTCATCCTCTTATCTCCTGGACTGAAATCCTGAGTATTTACTTATTGATTAATAATCAGGAACCGTAAGAGAACTGAGGAACTGTGAACCCCCCACTTTATTTAGCATCTCTGGGGACATCAAGTCATTTATGACTGGGCAGTGGTTGTTTTCTTTCCCAACTTTCTGCACCAGTCTATGGTGTTGAACAGCTAGTTACTGGTGCTGCCTAATAATTTAGTCAGAATTTTTTCAGAAATTTGAGAACCCCCATACTGACAAATGTAAGATCATACATGAAATGGTCAGTTCAGAACTGAAGAATCTTCACGGACGAGAGGAGAGCCGTCTTCAAGCTAACTAAAAGTCCAGTTGCCTACCAGTTAACCCAGCAAGATACCATGACCTGGATGACCTGTTAGTAAAGACGATGAGGTTCAGAACCCCACCAACATAACTTATTTGCGCAGGAGATGCTGGTTTTCTAGGAAGGGTTGGGTGAAGAGGGAAACTGGTGCTCAACAAGTCTGGAGAAATGAACATTTGCCGACACACCAGCTAGCCACAGCCATGAGCACACCCTGTATCAGCACCACTCTGAGTATTTAGTGTAATTTGTAGGTTTAGTTAGTGCTTAATAGCTGCAGCTTCACCCAGAATGAACACCATTGTACCTGCATGTTGGTGATCAAGAACAAGATGCCACCCACTGCCAGCAGGGAGAGAGCTGGGAAGAGCAGGATAGACAGATCTGAGAGGGAAAAGATAAGAAAAAGGAGCAGTGTTTTGAATAGTTCCGTTTCTTTAGACACTACGGTGTGGACACAAAAGGAAACATATTTTTTCACCTGAAGTGGAGAAGGCCACTAACATGGTGCCGGTGGTGTAAAGACATCTGGTGTAAAGGATCAAAATGAAAATTAATCTGTCATCTTCAGTCTACATTTACAGCTTCACTGGATACCAAAGCTGTCAGAATAACATTTACAGTTGCATTTTTAATAGTTTTTAAAAGTTATTAATAAAAGATTACACAAACTGGTGTGATATAGATCGTGATATACGTACATGGCACACAGTACATCCACACCAACATACAGGTTCTCTGTGTTTACTGAACCTTTTCTGACTTTAAAACTATTTTCTTGCCCCATCCCTCAGCTAGGACGCCTCCAATAATCCAGTCCATCTATTTGCATTCCTTGGCCCTGTATTTTTCCCCCACCCTCTTTTAGTGGAAACATATGGATGTCCTGAGGGTGAGTTTGTCAGGGAAGTCTAACATCTTTCAGGGGCAAAACACTGAGCAGGCAAGTGTATTTATGTTCTAAGATTCTTTCATCAGAGATAGAAAATCACATTACTCTCTTACATTCCTCCATCTCTGGTGTTTCTGGTATATATCCTCCCTTCTATTCCATAATCCTTCTGTTTGTCCTCCTTCCAAGTCTTGTATTCCTGAGCCTTTTACACCTTGTTTTCTTTACAGAGCTGCTTTCCCATAAACCATCCTACGTGGCTGAGTGTCAGACTTTGTTATGTAAGTTCAACTCTCCTCCTGTTTTTCAGCTGACGATCAACTCTCTATGCACAGTGATGTTAGCTGCAGTGCACAGGCACCTTCTTCTCTGAAAATCTGTTTCATTGACTGAACATTTCACTGGAAACCATTAAAACTGGCATCAACAGATACCCCAAAGGCTTTTCATTCCCTTTTGAGTGTTATGAATGTCTGATACCTCACCTAAGACCTACTACTCACTCAATTAAACTATATTGTTTGATCACAATGGCTGACAAATGTATTTAATCATTCATATAGTGTTTGACAGTTATGTGAAAACCTTTGCAGACCTTGACGTTTGCTCTACCGTCACACTAATGTGCAGCCACTTGTTTGTTAATCATTTCTTTCCTCTTTGCATCAAAATGCAGAACTTGATTCAACGAGTGACAGTGGCTTTAAGAAGTACTCACATTCCAAGGAGCCGGGCCACAGTGGTGCCAAACCGATCAAAGAGGAAACCGTTTGGAAGTGTGATGAGATTATTCAAAAAGGAAGCAACAGTGAAAACCAGCGAGAACTGTTCATCCTGTCCACTGCAATCTGTCAAAGACAAACGTGGGTGGTTTAGCAAACACTTACATTCTCTACATTTACAAACGTTTTGAAAATGTAGGCAGCAAAGAAAGGCAGCAAATTAGTTCTTAATTGCTTACAGTGTTAGAATACAATTGAGAGAAGTGAGGACCCACAACTGACCTAAAGCCTGTGTGCCATTAGCAGTTGTCGTGTTGACGCACAGTGAGCTGAAGTAGCCCTCGGTCTTGAGGACAAACACAAGGGAAGCCCATCCAAACACAGCTCCAGCAAAGCAAAGACACTCCACCAGACCTGTGGCGAAGGTGAGGCAGCGACGGACCACCAAGCCATCCAAGGCATGTTGAATTCTGGGCATTGTCCTACACATTCACACACCAGCCTTCTATATTCACACCCGCACACAGCTGTTCTCATATATACAAGAAAACGTTCTGATGGATAAACATTGACAACATGCATTTGAAATATCTGGGTCCAAATACAAACTATTAGGTCTCTTCTGAAACTGCATATTGCTAACTTTAAAGTGTCTCATTAAACAGTACACAAATGGTGGATAAGTAACTGCATCCATGAATCCACAAAAATAAATCCTGCAAGACAAAATCCAGCTGTGCGACGTCCTCAAACACAGTTGAATTAAACCTCCTCCGTGATACTCACCCGTCAGACTCTGTTGATCGTCCCAAATGCTCTAACAAACCCCACCTCTGTACTCCCACCCCACTCCTTTCCTTTATATAGACCAACTCTTCCTCCCTCTAGCCCCACTGCCCCCCCCCTCCCCACTGTTTTTCCTCTTTCTCAATCAGGCTCCACTGTGCAGAAAAAAAACTTGGCAGCATCACGGACACTCTGGCTTTCGTTTAAACCTCTGAGGCAGGCAGCGACCCTGGAGCTGCTGCTCCAGATGTCAGAAGGGCCCTGTAAATCTCATCAGATGACAACATGGCAAGTTGTTTGATGAAACAGTCTGAATTTCATACCTGAATCCATATGAACCCCAGAGGACATCAAGATTTTGAATAAATGATGCAAGTACTGTTTGTGAAACGTAAAAGCTTCAGTCTGCTATGTAGCACAGGGCTCTTTTGTTGACCAAACACTAAAATAGCAGAATGATAACTACCATGTGGTCCCATCATTATAACAAATGGATAAATCAGAACCAAAGACAAAGACATGAAAACTTGCCTTATGGCCTTGCTGAAAGATTCCAATGTTGTCTAATGGTAACTAGATCTGAACTGAAGTTTCATGTGTTCGTCATGATGGCAAGATGGTGTGACATGCCCAAAGAGTTGCTAAATGTGCTGTCAAATACCAGTTTATTGCTCAATCACTTCGCTTTTTATGTCCCTTGGACAGTACTCATTCCCTGTAGTCTTGTTTAAATGTCATTAAATGTAAGCCAAATGATCAGTGTTGAATAAAAAATAAAAAACCTTGTGAAAGCAAATGCATCCGCACATACTTTTTAAATTCATTCAAAGTCTTAATATCCGTATATTTGTGGATGATGCCGTTTTGGCAAACCACAGAGAGAAGGTGTAAATATAAACACAAATTCAAGAGAGTGGAAAGCAAGAACTGTTGACCTCTTCTATCTGCATGTTGGTGTCTGTACTCCTCCCAAGGGCTTGGGAATGTACGCAAGTTATTATGTCAGTTGAAATAATGAAGGTGTTATTCACAATTTTTTTTAAAAAAAAAAAAGGTGCCTGAAGGTGGACTAGCAGAAAACACACACCATTTGTGATTTTTCTTTTGGACCAGTCACATTGGCTGCAGAGGAATTGGTGGTCATTAGTTTTTTCAGTGAAACAGTTCAACAATGTTCATCTGTGATGGCCCAACAGTCGGCCTGCAGTCATCTGTGTCCGTGACAACATGAAAAAGTGTCAGCGTCAGTAACTTCTGGGACAGCGAATGATCAGATGTCATTCTTTAACTGTTGAAAAAAACAGAAAAACATGGAAATGGAATTGAACATGGGACTCTTTCTCCATGACGCTTGTGACTTCTTCTTTTTAAATATATTTTGGAGAAATGTAAAAGCGAATGACCTCACATGACTAATAAAAAAAAATTGCTGACAGAAAAACATTTGGATATCCTCTTAGTATTTTCATGCATTATAATGACCCCCTACTCTAGTTTGTATCACAGTGTCACACATTTGTAAATACTTGATTTTGTTACATCAGTGAACACGCAGCTTCACTTTAACAGACACAAACACCCAACTGGAATGTGTTGAAACATGCAGAAATACATTTTTTAGACCAAAGCGCAGGACATGACTCAACAGCATTTTAAAAGTATGCTTTGTTCTTGGAGGATGCTAGCGGTCCAGAAAGAGGATTCCGATGTTCAGAACTCCCGGGTGGCAAGGCACTGCCAGGCCCACTGGGGCATTTATTAAGGGACTCTTGACATTTGAACAGCCGACCCTCCGGTGCCTGTACTACCCCACTCAAGTAATTGCAACCTCACTATCATTGCTATGATGACTTGATAAGGCAGGATTGAGAGATGTTTGCTGGACAGACAAATTATTGTTAGTTGCAAAACAAGCTTTATTTCTGAGTCAGATTAACTTTCATGAGATTAACAATTATACATTTTCATTTTTACAGTGTGAAACCTACACACTTACTGATAATGCCTTCAACTGAATGCGATGCAGCATGAAGCAATCTGTTGGGGCTTTAACAGACACACTGAATGAAACAGACAAATCATTTTTCAAGGTTGACATATGCCATGACATTACTGAGGAAATGATACCATGATGCAGTGTTTCCAGATGGGAAGTGTAGGATTATTGTACCAGTAACTCAAAATATTTTTTATTATTTTGAAATTAAAATACTGTACACTGGTAGTGATGTGTCCACCGTGTCAAGGCTTTTGAACTGTGTGTTGATTAATTCAGGACTGGTAACACTAGTGTTTGTGTGGGGGCAGCTGGACTCGTGCGGGGCCTGGTGTGGTCGCTTCCTGTCTCCCTTGGTGAGTCGTCGTTGGTCTTCAATGGCTTTGTGCACGGCTCTCAGCTTACAAACATATTGCTCCCCCTACAGCAACTGGCCAACAGCACCTTCCTGTGATCTGGGAGGCTGTGCCGGTGTCTGCTGGGGCTCCAGAGGGGTTCATCGCTGGCCGCCACCCGCTGAATGCAGCTGCTGCAAATGTGATAATTATCATACACCTGGCAACATTATGTGTGGTATTCATCTCATAAACCAGGAGTTAGCAAATGATTATCCAGAAACATTTCAAATCAGGACTTGATGGCTCTCGAATGTTAGCAGGATGTGAACGTTTGTTAAGCTACTGTATGTCGCCTTGCAGGGATTCTATTGTCTACAATACTGACCTGTTGTTTGAACCATCTAATGTAAAGAGTGCTTGTCGGTCCAGCAGGGCAGGGTAGAACTTTCCTTTGTTAAAAAAAATATGTCTGCTTCTTTATAGTCTGAGTCTTTGTGAATTCAACATGCCCTTCTAAACTTTTGCCTTGCAAAACAAAATCCCTATTTTTTTCCTAATAATTCAAATTATTCAATTTAATCCTCCTCTTCATTGCACCAATAAACAAACGACAGCATACATACACATCATTTTCTTGTCTGATTGACAACATGTATGTGATACACTGGGGAGTGACAGTTTATCACTAATTATTATCTTATCTAATGAAGTTCTTATAGTCTAGCATATATATTAATATTTTTAGTGTGTTGAAGCCCCCCTGTGGTCATCTCTTGTATGTTCCAGCATGGCTGTAAAATGTACATGAATAATCACAGATATTGTAGGAATGATTTGTGATAATGATTATATTATCACAAATTACTAACAGTAAAGTATTAATTATAGAATCCATTCTATTTTTCTCCCTGTCACCACAGTGAGTTTAAGAAATAATCAGACAGATGATCCTCAGGTCCAAAATAAAATGTGATAAGCTCACGTAAAGTCACTACACTGTCAATGTGTCATTAATATTGTCAAGTAATATTCCAGTTGGAACCTGAAACTAACAAACACTACCAAAATTGGTTTATCAGGTTTTCTTATTTCTCCTATATGACGAGAAAAAATTAGCTTAGTAAGAATTGTCCTCTTGACTGGTATTAATAATGGTTGTTCAAAAATACATTTTCAGACTCTGCTAAGAAAAGAACATTCATTCAGTGTGTGACAAGCTCACACAACTCAATTTATAATCTTTCAAAACAACAGATAGATGCACCTGTACCAGCTGTCCTTCATTACCTCATTAAGCCCTGATTGGTTGAGGCTGTCTGGTATTTATACCCCTTCCCATCTGACTGTTCCTTCAGTGTTAGCCACCAACATGGCTTCTCATTTCTTCTCTGGGTGAGTATTTGTTGTTTTTCTTCTGCAAATTTGTCCTCTTTCAGTATTTCAAAAGCGTTTGATAACATGTCTTTTTGAAATGGTTGTAGGACTTTCCTCTTTGCTTTGCTGGTTGTGGAACTATGCTGTCTGCCTGTGAAGCACGGTAAACTGCCATTGTTCATTATCAGGGAACACAGTCCTCAACAGAAACTTAATTAATGCCAGAACTTCTGTTGGTAGGTTTTAATCCTGCTTCCTACAGTGTTGGTGCTGCACATGCTGCCTCTAAAGCAGGTGTCTACCAGGATGCTCCTTCTGGTCAGTTTGTGGCTGCTCAGTCAAATGCTCCCACTGGCAGTGTCTCCAAACCAGTTTACCAGCCTCCACTGCAGGAACCCAGCTACTATGAGCCAGGTGTTCAGACAGGGCAACAAGTATATCTCAGCTCTGGTTCTTCCAGTCATCCACAGCCTACATACACATCAGTGAGGCAAAGCCCTGTCGGCTCATCACAGCCAGGAGCTGCTTATGAACCAGGTGAATTTGATGCTTGTTGTGTAGGTCATCACGTGCTGATGAGTTTCAGTGTGGAGTAATTAAATTTGAATTTGTTTGTCTTTACTCTAGACTTCAACTGGGCTGTAGCTCCAGCTAGTCTCTCCTCTAGGGGTGAGGACATTGTTGGTTCCTTGGTGCCTGAGAATGTGAGTCCATCTCTACTTCCTCCTGGACCGCAGTACCAGGCTGGAGAGTTGTCCCATTCTGAGAAAAGATTTGAGTTTGGTAACTCCCAGATGGAGACTGAGGAACAAGGCTTCATGCCGCCTCCACATCTTCCCTTACAATCTGCTGGACAGGCCTACACCAGCCAAGTGCAAAGCTTTATCCGCCAACCTCAGCCAGTCTCCCACCTGGGTGGAGGATGGGATCTTTATCCTTACTATGACTTCATGTTCTTAACTGGCCAGTATCCTCCAGGCACAGTCAGTCACTTCAGCAAAGAGTTCGAGCAGGGTAGAGACAACTGGCAAGATGTTCACTATGAGAGGTACTATGCTCCCTACAACCCCAGCCCTGTGCAACAAGACTCTTTCACTGGCTTGGGAGAGCCCATGGCCCCTCTGAGTCCTTATGGGCAGGATGGTGCACATGGACTGGCTCCTGGAAGTTTCTATCAGCCTGGCCCACAAACTCATAGCCCTGCAGGCACCTACAACCAGGGAAAGGTAAGGTTCTTTACAATCAAGTGACTATACTGATTGAGTTGCATGTATTACATTTGTGCTTTTTTTTTTTCCCCCCCAGTTCCATGGATACTAAGTGTAACTCTTCAAGAACATGAATTCAATAAAGATCTTGAGACATTCTTTGACGTTTCGTTCATTTCTGAAATGCATTGTCTTGGTGGTATTACAAACACTGTAGGTTTATTTTGTGCCGTTATGTTTGGGCTTCTTTAGAAGCTGTATGGGAGAAGTTTAGACAGCAGAAACCCTGCACATGCCTTCCCTCAATTTTCTTACTTGTTCCAGCACACTAAAGTCCTGGTAAAGCTGCAAACACTTGGAACTGGATTGTTAAATCTGCTCCGATCAGGAGTGTATCCTGGTTGCAGAAGGCTCTCCTGCTTTACACTTGCTTACCTTCAGTTTCAATGAGCCTTCCTAAACAAAGTACTGTAAATGCCTTAAGAGTTGGTGCAGTTCAGTGGTGGTCCTGATAAGCCTGAAACAAAGTGGTGACATATTTACAGCACCAAGACTGAGATGACAATTTTATTTTTAAAACTGTTCTGAAGGAGCAGAATCAGGGGGCCAAGTTAAGCAGTTAACTTCCTGTCAAAGACAGTATTTCCTTTAGTCATTGCTTCTGTGTGAAGTGTGACAGGAAGACAGCCCCAGACGAAAATGACTTGTGGAGAATCAGAGGGCTTCAACTGAAATCACCAGATAATGTAAACATTGAAATGGTGACAGCATACTGAAGACTCTGAGCTGGATTATAATGCACACAACTTTGAACAATATCAATAGCACCCAGGCTTTACCTCGAAGCAATACAAAGGTGGAGCTCAAATGGGTGCTGTGTGAGTACACGTGTTGATTAGACGTCATATTTCTACACCCCTGTGTATGTGTGTGTAGTACCGTTTCCACAGCAGACGCAGCTGTCCGGCCCAGTTGGCTGCATCTATGTCGCTGTGACTATTTTGGGGTGTTGTGTTGTTTGAAAGGTCAGATAAAGCAGCACTGGCATCCTCACAAAGCAACGGGAGGGGGTGTTGGGTGAAGAGGCTGAGGTGGGACATCCACAATTGAACGCACACCCCAAACCAGGCAGTGCACAGGAAGGAGCAGTGAGTGACACACTGGGCACAGCGCTGCAGCAAAGAGGCTTCACCTTTTGACTGAATGAAAACTTTCTACAGAAGCTGGGAAGGATCGTTGAATAGTACAGGAGTCATTGTTCAAAGAAGACAGGGAAGAAAGTTAATTTCAAGTTGATATAGTTCAACAAATCTGTACATAATGGATGGAGAAACACCCCGTCAAGAGACATCTGAGTCCGAGACGACTGATCACACCAACACGAGCAACAATCAGGTATGTACACTGACATTAAACCAAAGTTTTGTGAAAGTTGTATGATAACTGTCACGTATATCGAAAATAGATGGATAGATAGATCCACCTGTTACTGTGTCTGGACAAAAACACAGCTATGCAAATAAGTTTATGCAAAGACACACACACACACAGGTCTTTTTGAGTCTGATGTGTCCCAACAGCAGAGTCTTGGCAGTCAACGCTTAACAGAGTACATGAGCCTGTGTGTGTGAGAGAGAGAGTGTGTGTGGTCGTAGAGGCCCAGACTTTTACAGGAACTGCCACAGAAGTGATTTGGCAGATATTCATACCTCCATCTGTTTGTCACTGCAGTTGCCCCTCAGTCATGAAAGATTCAGATGCGGTTTACTTTAGAGATGGGTGATGTCTGACATAATGAGCTTTTCATGTCTTACATTACATTACAGTGTTGGGTTGAATATTCCCGGGGGGAATCGTGGTTACTAATTTTAGCAGACATTATATAATATTAGAGGGGAAAAATTGTTCTTGTTATTAATAGTTCAAAGAAGATCTCCAGTTCAACCAAAAACACACTAATGTATTTATATAACACATTACCTTCACACAGCAATAAATTAACAAATGAAGAGATGTGTCAATTTTAAGTACTAAAACAGGAAAACCAACCACATTTTCAAACCCATTTGTTGCATTGTATAATGACAATGACAGGAATGATGAATTGTCATTCCATACATCATCCAAGAGTGTAAGAGTTATGTAGAGTTCCTCTTGGGTGGATCAGTGGTTCAAACCTAGAACCAACATTCCTGCAACATTTGTATGAAACAAATTAAGTCTTTAGCTGTTGAATTAATCATCATCCACTCTAAACATGAATTGGATATATTTAGATACAGCTAGTGAAAAAAGCAAGTAGCTTTCACAAATAAAAGTAAATCTCATCACATTTAATGATAATCAGATGTAGTGCTCAGTGGTTTATCCTGTTACCTTAAGACAACATGGAAATAAGTGTACTTCTGGAAACTGTAAAAGATGCATATTTGTCAGAAGATGAATTAGTAGATGTATAATGTTGTGTGACGTGTACATAATCAATATGCTGAAAGAAATACATTCACAAACATGCAACAATAACTGTTAAACAGACTGTGTGGATTTGAATAACAAACTAGTTTTATGTTACTTGTCCTGCAGGCAGCTGAACCAGAGTTGGTGGAAAGTAAAAACTCTGTGAGTGGGACCTCTGAGGGGGAGACAGTGGGAGGTCAGGGAGTAACGGCGAAGCTGGAGGAGAAGGGGGAGAAAGAAACCATGTCACAACAGCAAGAAGAGCAGCCTCTTGCTGGAGACACAGACAAAACCCAGACTGCTGCATCAAAGTTGGCTGAAGGTGATGCTGAAGAGGCTAGACAAGATAAGGCATCTTCTTGTGTTGACACGACGGATTGTGCACCGACAGATGGAGACAGGGAACAGCAAGCAGAGACAGAAGAAGATAAAGGTGGGCAGGTGGAGGACACAAACAATAACGAGACTGGAAAGCATGTTGCCAAGACTGAGGGCAGAAATGAAGAGATCAAGACCAGAACTGCACAAACAGTAACTGAGGAAGAGAATCTAAAGACCACAGAGATGTCAGGGAGAGGAGAAGTCAAAGACGCAAAAGAGAAGGAAAACTTTAAGGAAGCAGCAAAACAAGGGAAGACAAAAAGAAAGAGTGGGCCTCCCTCTGCTGTATCCCGCCCAAGACCCTCTGCTCGCTCTATTCGAGCATCCGCAAAGAATGACATTATTGCAAAGTTCCAACAAGGTGCACCAGAGTAAGTCTGTTCACAGACAGATCCGGAGGTGACACTACATGCTACACTCACTGAGGTTTTATGACATTTCTAGGACACCGATACCACGCAACTTCAAAATTCAGAAGTCATCGTCAGCTTTGGCCACAGGGGCTTCGATTAAACAGAAGATGCTCCAGTGGTGCCGCAACAAAACACACAACTATGAGGTGAGATCAGTACATAATCTTTAGGTCAGGATTCAGATGGATCCTCTTGAACTGGATCACCTGCAGTGATCCAGTCCTGTAGGTGTATCTGTGCATACATCTACACACTTCTCTTCAGCTGACAGCTTCTTTTTCTTTCATCTTTTTAGGGTGTCAACATTGAAAACTTTTCATCGTCCTGGTGTAATGGCTTGGCATTCTGTGCACTGATCCACCGTTTCTTTCCTGATGCTTTTGACTATAATAGATTGAATCCAGAAGAAAGGGAGAAAAACTTCACTCTGGCCTTCCAGACAGCAGAGTAGGGGCTGACTCTTGTTTTCTGCATGCTAGAACATAGACTGATGGTAGACATGATGTACCTCAGCTTTCTTGCCCCTCACTTTTTCAGTTGCTGTTTTCTATACATCAACATAATCTCATCCCTCCTTGTCATAATGGTTCTGTATCCACATTTTCCACGTTCGTGCATGAGGACCGCAGACAGCTAATACCTGCTGATGCTGCCGATAAAGACTATGATGTTGCTGAAAACTTAAACTTCCACACAAGGACAATTTTCTGACTGGAGACCTACCGAAATTGTTGGTGACTTTGTCCTTGCCCTAATTTTGCCCCCTTTCTGTCCCCTTATGACCCACTCTACCCTAGGACCCTGGCTGACTGCTGCCCCCTGCTGGAGGTGGCTGACATGCTCATGATGGGTAACAACCCAGACCCAATGTGTGTGTTCACCTATGTCCAGTCCCTCTGCCACAGCCTCTCCAAAATAGAGAAAGACAGGAGGGAAAAGGGGGAGGAGGGGAAAAAGGAAGGAGAGGAAAGAGACAACGTGGCAGAAAAGCTTCAGATAGGGAAGGATAAAGGGGAGACTGCTGAAAATGGGACAACGAGTCAAGAAAAGAAGAAAGAAGGAGAGGAGGCTGGGACAGAGGGAACTGTTGAAGAGGATACTGCCACAAAGAGATGTGAGGCGGAGGAAGATGGAGCAGTGTTAGCTGAGGAGGAAGATGCACCTAAGAGACGTGAGGTGGAGGAAGATGGAGCAGTGTTAGCTGAGGAGGAAGATGCACCTGATAAGAGATGTGAGGTGGAGGAAGTCACTGCAGAGTCCAAAAGCAGTGACAGTTAAAGAGATCAGAAGATGGTGGTGATGAGGTTCTGTATTTAGTAAGTCTTAGTTTGATGTTGGCTTCTTGGATCTATTAACAATGATGTAACAGTGGCCTGCATTAAGTGTGAAAATGTAGGATGTTTTTCATACATTTTTTCTGTCATGGCTGTGTGTTGTCCATGATTATTTTTGAGCACATTGAGTAGAAATGCAAACTTCTTCTGTTTGTTGTGTATAAGTCAAGAATAGAATAAACCACGTAAAAAAAACACTGTTTGTTTGGAAAAGCTACAGACAGCATGAAATATATATAACATTATTCTATAAATGTGCAGAGCTGTTGTACTATCGAATGGCACAAAAAAATCAACATTGCATAATCAAACAAACAAACAAACAAACATCAACACTGGAAGAAATACAAGCGACCAACCCTTAAAAACCTCCGAGAACGCTGGCCTGTAGTCGAAGAATTACGGTAATATGCGTCATCGTGCTCCCGGAAAAGCTATTGTCTGGCCTGTGGTGAGCTAACCTAGCACAGGTGCCTCGCTCTCTCCCCGAGTATTTAATCGTGGAGGAGAAGATAAACATGTCCACAAACATGCCGCCGGGCAACTTAAATCTGGAATCCCAGCTTTTGTCCGTAATGGACGTACTAGTGAAGGCGGCGGTGCTGGAAATCAGCCAGTTGTTCTCGGAAAATTCGGCATCTCTGCGCCTGCACCTCAGCCAGAGCCTGAAGGAAAACGAGTCTCTGAGGATGAGGATGAAGGCGATGAGGAGCGAACTCTTCTCACTTCGCCTGCAGACGAGGGTGAACCGGCCGGCAAGCCGCTATTCAGCGTTCAGAGGAAATCTGCCCAAAACTCGGACGAAACTTCAAGGTAATGACGACCTGAAGGCGTTAAAGTACCACCCCTCACCCTGCAGGTCACTGCTGCCAAAGCACCACTAGTGGTAATGTGCCACACTACGAGTACCACTGCCAAAGAACAACGGCTACTACTACGACTGCCAAACAGCTATTACTATTAGTGCCAAACAACTATAATTACTACTACTACTTCCACTGCCAAACTACTACCAGTGCCAACGTTCCACACTA
Source organism: Aeoliscus strigatus (assembly GCA_901007665.1). Lineage (NCBI taxonomy): Eukaryota > Metazoa > Chordata > Actinopteri > Syngnathiformes > Centriscidae > Aeoliscus > Aeoliscus strigatus. The sequence continues at coordinate 65,244 of CAAKHB010003779.1, forward strand.
CTAGTACCACTGCAAAAACAACTTCTGCTACTACCACGACTGCTAATCACTACTACTACTGCTACTTTGCTACTCCTACTACTGCCAAACAACTATTACTACTTATGCTGCTCATGGCTTTTGCTCTGCTAGTAGTCATAAAGCCACCTGGTGTTGAAAAGAATGTGGTGGAGGCTGCTGCTGCCACTCTGCAATCAGAGACAAGCTCTTCTGCCCCTGAGGTAAAACACACATCATATATCAGTTCCAAAGAAATGCTCTGTTTGTTCATAGATTTCCTTCCGTTTTGTCAGTGTGCAGTCGTAGAGAGCCCAGACGTTATCCTGATCAAAGATGAGGATGATATTGGAGAATGTGAGCCAGTTGAAGGTGAGTAGAATTTATGTGCCATAGGAGCTGATGGGATTTTGTTGAAACTAGTATGGTCATATTCTGTGTCATAAATGTGCGAACCAGCTAGTATAATATTATTTTACATGTATGTTTTTTTATGGATAGAAGTCTCAGAGCAAAGGGTCATCTGATTGTTGGCCTCTTCTGAGGATGTTGTTTTAATTATTTTTAGACTTGTTTTATTGTGTCTTTTATGTGCTTGTTTTTATGTGGAACCTTGAGTCTGTAATAAAGTTTACAAATGTATTAACTGGTGATCTTAAGTCTGAGGAGCCACAAGTCTCCACCCACATAGTTTTCAACAACTGGCTCAAGGTCCTGAGCTGAGTGATGGTAGCTATAGTAACGTCATTAAAAATGAAGTCCATTTTAATTGTTCATCTAGGCTAAATGGTGTGTGAAGTCATTTTCTTTTTATTTAAATGTATCTCCTCAGGTCAGGAGAATCTTGGTGTGCAGGATGGTGTTGCCACGGGGACACAGACTTTAGAGCCTGCTGGTTACTCCTGTCGTACAGGTGATAAGAAGGAGCTGAGAATCGTGAGCGTTCATGGCCGAGGTGAAGGGCCTCTGCGGGAAGAAAATGACTCCCTCTTCACTACGTCTGACCTGCAGGCTTTTAGCTCGCTGTCTCCTGACCGCACTATCAGCCATGACAGCCTCCTGAATCTGCCCTCTGGACTGGTGAGAGGGATGCAGGATAACAATGTAGGACCAGCGAGAAACAGCCAGCTGGAGAGAAATCACTCTGTGGTAGCAGCTAATTGCAAAGGAGGCCATTCTGCTCACATCAGCCAGTTTCCTCAGCAGTCAAGTCCTATCTTCCCTCCCCCCATCAACAAATCCTTGGACTGCAGCTTCTGTGATGAGCAGTGTCTCAGTCGAGAAGACCTGGTCGTGCACCGGGCCAGTCACACGGGAGAGTCGCCAGTGCTGTGCACTTTGTGCGGGAAGTCATTTGCAAACAAGACCACGCTGAACATCCACATGCGCATTCACACTGGAGAGAAGCCGTATGCGTGTCCGCAGTGTGGGAAGCGATTCACACAGAATGGCAGCCTGAAGATCCACCTGAGGACTCACTCCGGGGAGAAGCCGTACACCTGCTCTGAATGCACTGCCAGCTTCAACAACCCCAGTAACTTGCGCAGACACATGATTACGCACACAAACTAGGTGCTTTTACCACAAGTCACCAAAGATGAAAGGGTTTGATGAGGAAGTGAGAAATTTTTAAGCATGTTATACTGTTTATACTGAATATCGGGAAAAAGTATCATGAGGTGATTAACTGACACATGGGAGAAGCAGCAATGAAATGGACCTTAGAATTTCATTTTAGAATTCCTTACATTTTAGAATTTCAGCAATTTCATTGTTAAATCTGCAAAATAATTAAGACAAATCCCCAAAGAAAGTGGTCAGAAAACATCCAACTAAATTCAGCCGGCTGCAGATTTCAGCCAATAAATCCATGCAGTGACCCAAAGTCAGTATGGTAAACATATTTCATTCCAGTGTACTGATATACTAATCAGCCCCAGGTGCACCGTTCTTAAATGTTTTTAAAAGTTTACACACTTGACGGAAAATAAAAGACGTGTATTAATCTTTGCATTAATGACTAATAAGGAACTTGTTTTGTAAACTGCATATGGAGCCTGACTAGATGACTTGTTTTCATTAGCATTTTTTTAAATATTTGCATTAAAAAAAATACAATTGCTGCATTGTGTCTCTGGAGATGTTGTTTGTACTCTCATACAGTTCAGTCTGGGTTGACACGTTTGTTAATCAACTCGTCCTTCAGTTTGAACCTCTAGAGTGCAGCAGTGTTTTTGGATGCTGTGACTCAGGTTGACTCACCATAGCAGTCCGGGACTGAAGGAAACTGGGGGAAATTCCTTGCATTGTTCCGCTTACAAAGTTTCTGCTGAGTTGGTTTTGATCTAATTTCTGAACAAAAACAAACACCTTCATTAAATCTGTTGAACATGAGAACAAAAACTATGGTTTAGAATCCCATCAAGCCTTTGTCGGGATTACTACTGATCAGGTACAACTGGAGGAGGATTTGGTCACTTGTTTGTGGTTTGACGTGCCAATAGGTTTTGTCGTGTTCGTGTGGAATGTTGCTCATGTACTTCCACAAGAAACGCCGCTTCCTCTCAGACTATTGTTCGTGGGCAATCAATGAATGACATCAGTGTGTGTTCATGTGAGGGAGAGGAGGCGGGGGAGGTCAACGGTCTGCTAATTCTATGACAAATGCGTTGGAATCAAGGTTTTTCTAACATTTAAGCCCCCCCCCCTACCGTAACCGAAATAACAATAGTGGTGTGTCCTTCGGTCGAGGATTCTAGGCGTGTGTCCCATAATTCTAGATGATTGTTGCTGAATGTACAGAGAGCCAAATTATTGTAGAAATACGATAATTGTCATACACCTGGCAACGCTGAAAGATTTATAAACTCCTGCAACCTGTGACAAACACCTGTAAACCAAGGGAATTTGTGCTTGCGCCGACGTTACGGTAACCGCTTGTTGATCCCGCCCTCTCTTTGATAGAAAACTCAGCGATGTCGCTTCGTCGTTAACCGGCTTGACCCAGAACCCAGGGAAGGAGGAGTAAAGAGGAAAGAAAACATAACTGAAACGGAATCGTCTGGAAAGGATTGAGGCAGACGTTCAACGAACAGGTGGGTCAAATTCAGAATCAGGATTAAATGGTTCGTGTAACTGGTTCTTCGCACAGATAGTAGGTGCACTGCATCGTTGGCAAGGAGTGGTCACAGCATCGGTATTAGATCGCCAACACGGCTCATGGAGGCTAGCTGGACTTCACGCATCGGTTCTGTGTTCTAACAGGCGCACCCCAAAAACGATAAAAGTAAGCCTTTCGTCAAACGGGACGGGTGTGACTATAACAGGTTAGACCGCGTATATTTGCCCAAACGACCGCCTGGTTGAGCACAACTCCATCTCTTGCGGCTAATCTATGTTTGCTATGCTAACGCTAGCCTGGCTGCTGGCACAGCTCTCAGGCGGCTATGTGGGTTATTGTGATGCTAACGTAGCAGGACAGCCAAACCAGGTCATTTGGGTGCTGAGAGCAGTATAGCAAACTAGTTACATTTGATATCCAACATAGTTATTCATCCGGACAATAATGCCAAGAATGAAACAAAATCACAGTTTAACTCCGTGCTCAGATGCGTGTGTCTTTGTTCGTGTGAGCCTTTTAAACCATCGTGTTAAAGCTGTCTGGATGGCCAACGCTACCAGCTCGCACCGCAGCTATCCAGCGTTAGCGTTCCGAATCAGAGCTCAAAGGGAATGCTAACTGCTAGCGGTTAACGGGGGTTTGGTTTAGTACAACGGGGAGATATATGCGTACACTATGGTTAGTTTACAGCACAAAACTCGACAGTTTGCTTCTCTTCAATCGAGGTACACGGTTTCCTGCTGCTGATCTAAATATTGTCGAATAACGTAATTTTGCATCGATGTAACACTTGTTAGGAGTTTAAGTGTTGATTTAAGCAGCTGAAGGTCTGATGAAAACTACTTATTTGTAGAATAGGGCAGTTGTATATTGATTTGGGTGTGGTGTTTGTGTTAAAGGGTGGTGGTCGTCCAGTAGTCTGTCACACAGGCCGGGGGTTAGGTCTAATTTGCGAACCTGTTGGATGGGTCCTGTGTGAACTTGTTTTGGTAGAAAAATACCTGGGTGGGGATAACTGTCAGCATGGCTTAAACACAACACAACTAGCTGCCCCCTGTGATCCTGGATTTCAAGATTTGCCTAATTTCATCTGTGAACATGCTTGTGGTCTGATGTACACTTGTGCGTCTGCTGGTCACACAAGTGGTTCGATTGTTGATGTCTGACCCCACCACCGCCTGCCATTGTGTCTGTTGTCTTGAGGTGTGTAGGTTAATCCATACTGTGTGTGTGTGTGTGTGTGTGTGTGTGAAAGAGAGAGAGAGCAAGCAAGCAAGCATGGACATCAACATTGTGTGTATGTGACAAGGTAAGTGGATTAAAGGGCTAAAGCTTCAATCCCCTTACATGGCATGCAGCTTAAACTAGCACCAGTGGCATCATACAGATTTATTAACCAATTTTAGTGACAGGTTACATAGAGGAAACATGTGCATTTTGACAAGTAATTTGCCGTTGATGGCAAGTGATTGCTGTGTAAACCAGAATTTCATTAAGTTGATAGAGGCTGCATTGTAGATTTTATGAGCGTATGGTCACAGATGTCTTCTGACAGGGGTGAGTGAGTCATGCTGACTGATGGTCCAGAATGAGACGACGCTATGTGACTCGTGCTTTAAGGCATGATCAGATGCAGAAGGAGTGGGTGTGTGTTGATGACCTGCAAACCCGCTGCTTGACATTTTGACCATTTGTTGCTGTCATGTCTGGAATTAACGTGGCTCTTGAATATGATACGTCTCTTTCACCAGTTTGTTTAAGCATGATTGTGTGTTTTTATATTTTTGAACACATACATACTGAAATGCAGTCTTTTTTTGCAGTGTAGTGGAAGGTGAATTTAGCGTGTGGGATATTTAATCCCAACAGTTCTTTTTTAGTCTCCTCATATCCCCCATAGTAGTTGTTTTGAAAAAACACAAAAGTGATTTTTAACCAACATTTTTCTAAACAGTTTTAGTTGGTTTTCAAGGGATATAATCGGTACATTGGTGTTGCAGCCAAACAGTTGTATCAATTATATCAGCCCAAACTGGACAGTGAAGTTAATTGTTATATTATGAGAGTTCATCAGAATAGCCTGCCAAACAGTAAAAGCAGAAGAGAAACTGTAAGTAGAGAACAATTTAAGAGAATGTGTTTTGTGGTCGTATGATCAGAGTGATCATGAGGGGTTTTCACCACAAATCGCTCAGTTAATGGAAGAAGCCAGCCATCAGTGGGTGGTGTAGTCAAGTTTACAAACTGTATGTTTGCATACTTGACGAGACTTGTTCTTAGCAAACTTTTTACTCATCTCTGATGTCGAATCCATAACATCCTGTTTCTCAGGAAGTGTGTGTGTGGGGGGGCGGCATTGGGACAGCGGTGATTGTTTTCATTGTTCAGCGAAACTCACCAATGCCCTCCAAGGCCACAACAGCTGTGAAAGGAGGAGGACAGGAGTCAAACACAAATACACGCAAATGTGGATGGAGACCTTTTGCATGTTTGACTGGACGACCTTTGTGCTCTCAAACTCTCCCACTCTAGCTCATCAGTCTCAGTTGCACAAACTTCTCATTGTTCCACCAATCCTGTGGACTGACAGCTGCACACCCCCCTTGCTGCAGCTAAACCACACATACACATTCTTAAGTGCACTTTCCAAGAAATTTCACTCACAGTTTATAATTTGTCTTGTATAAATGACAGCGCTGCTCATTACTGCAAAGAGATAGCACATACCCTGTCAATGATGATGTGTCTGCAATAAGATATGCACCAAAACTGTTTACATAAGGACTCAAATTATGGAAAGTTGCATTATGCGTACAGATTTTTTTGGGGTCATTTTGACAAAAGTTCAGCTAAGGTCAGTTTGCAGTGGATATCTGTTGTGCTGAATTGGCAGTAGACAATGGGAAGAATGCAAGATTAGCTTTTATCTTTAATTCCCCCCACCCCTACACGCACACACCACCGCCACGGCTCCTCCTTACTTTCCTTCTGTCTTTCTCCCTGTTTTATTTGTTTGCAGATCTGTCTGTCTGCCTGTCTCTGTCTGAAGGATAAAATATCTGCCCCATCCTGGTTATGACCATATATGGACATGTCATGTACATCACAGCGGTTTTTGATCTGTTCAGGTGGGAGACTAGCTTTGTGGGGTAGCTTTGTGGGTTTTTGTGTGCAAGTTTATGCATGAGACATTTTTGTTGGTCACTCCTAATCCAAAATGTAGATCATGGTTTTCATTTTCTTTTGTGAAATACTCGTCAGCCTCAGCTTTTTCTCATCAGACCATCCTACTTTCCTCCTTTCTTTCCTACATTGGGCACATGTGTTCATTCATCTGCAGGTGTGCATTAGTCATTTATTTGACAGACTTGCTGGAACAGACGTCACCATTGCAAACCTGGTTTCACCAACTTAAATGTTTTGAAATAGTCATATCAAGGTGTCGTAACGATGATAGATGGATCATCTAGTCTGTCTGATTTTTTTTTTCTCCCCACAATCTGCTGCAGGTGTAACTGTGAGTCATGACACCTCTTGCAGTCATCATATCACAAGCACGTCACAGAATCCTTTTCAAAACGTTGTGTTTGTCATAAACATTAAACACTCGCTGCCTGACTTGTAAATGCAGGTCAGTGTTTGTGTATTTGAGTTTACGGTCCTGATTCCTAGGAGAGTTTGCATGTTGGCTAGATGGAGAAAAACTCCATAATAAATTTGGTCCCTCTGATCATAGGTTGCCCAACCAGTCAAACGGGTGCTTGTGAATGAAGTCAGTCATTTTGACTGACGTCATTCACCTTTCAAGCCAAGGTTGACAGATAGCTGGTCTGCTGCGGAGGGTGTATCCACAGATAAGAGGATCAGATACTCTACTTGTCTGGCTCTGATTTAACAATGTGTTTCCATCAGGGCATTGCCAAGATAACAGCAAAGCAAAGATAGAACCAATGGGGTGTGTGTTTTGTTTTTTGGAAAGGTTGTTGGGTGGGAGTTGGATTTGGGAGTAGCTTGGATTGTTGTTGGATTGATGAGTCAAATTTTTTTGATGGACAAATGAAAACTAAGAGTAGTATTGTGTGAGATTGAAATGCTGCACAAGTCACTTGGAGGACATTGAGAGAACACTTCCAGCTGCCAAACAGATTTGGTCAGCACTCACTGCTGATGGTAAAAGACAAAGGTCAAATCACAGGTCAAATGTTGGGCTATCTGCACTGTATTTTACTGTATTGCTGTTTTTCAAATGTGTGTTCAGTGCTCACAAAATAATCTTATTTCCATCTCTCTGTCTGCAGTCCTCCCTATTGATCCTCCAGTTTCTTGGCTTAGTCGTTCAGTGATCTTCTACCCATGAACAGCTAGAGCACGACCTTGCCGTGATCTCTCACCTCTTGTATCCAATCACGCCCACAAGTGAAGGTGTGTGTGTTTTAAAGATTTTCTTGCTCTGAAACGAGCTTGGTAGAGTGTCTGTCATGGTGTTCAATGTCCTGTCCCGTCCTTGAATATTTTTGTGTCCATATGAATGGTTCGTTTGTGTATTCAACCAGTATGAGGTGCCTGACTTCTAAAACTTGCATCTCTTGCTTGAGAAACTAGATCCGTTCATAGGCGCATGGAATTATTTCAGCTAATTTCATCATTGTGGTACAGAGCTGTGAGAGGCAGCATGACGCTTGAGTTAGACATTCAACCTTCAGAATTCTTTTTGGTGTAGAAGTGCTGGTGCATAAATGAATGATTACATCACTGCAGACTTTTCAAAAAAAATTATCTTTCCCTCTCATGGCAGCTTTGCATGGAACATGCAGCCTGTTGGACTTAAACAGATTTAAAGTGTTTGAAAATGAAGAAGTATTCACGCATTGATGTGTCATCTTGGAGCTGGCATTAGAAGTTGGCTGTTAAATGATGTGATGCGTTTTATTTAGTAATCTTTCTGTGTGAACCACCTGTGACACTCTCAAATAAATATGAAACATTAGAAATCTAGGCGATGGCAGTTCATGCCGTTGATTTAACTTGAAGACACTGTGATGAAGACACTGTGATGACCCATAAAGACAAGGTAAATTTTCTTTCCCCAACTAATATCAGACGCCCAGAAGCTGCATCTTCCAGTTTTGTCTTATACGGAAAGGTGCCTTTGTGTTTTTTGCTAGCGAGAGCAGTGTAGGGCTTTATGGATGTGTGTAACGCCGCACCTCTCTCCCCTTGAGGCTGTGTAGTGTGTATGGAGCAGTGTGAGAGTGCAGCAGCTCTGCTGGAGTCGGTCAGAGAGCAGGAGGTGCAGTTTGAACAGCTGACACGGGCGCTGGAGGAGGAGAGGAGGAGAGTTGGCCTCCCCGCCACCAGCCCCTCAATGCTGGGTCGCCCTTTCCCTCACACACAGGTAACACCTGCCCCCCCAACAAAGTTCAACTTCCCCAACCAGAGCCTCTCATAGACGCTTGCACAACCATCTCTGGCTGAAGCATCCCTAATGCTCTCGCCCAAGTCTCCGGGCCATCATCGTTCAGTCGTCACAGAGAAGTCATGCATCATTTTCTGTCTCTGACATCCATCCATCCCTCCATCCATGAGCAAAATCATCCCTGCCTCTGCCTCGCCTCCCCTCCTCCCGTGCTGGGAGAGTTTGTGTGTGGCTGTGTGCCTCATCAGTAAATGTCGGTCTGCAATTACAATGCATCTCTCAACTTTTGTGTTTGGGTCCTCATGTGTACACATCGGTTTGTACCTGAACATTATTTTGCTCATGTCGACATGCCTGAGTCGGACATGCAGCGTCACACAGCGTGCCTTCACTGACACTCACCGGATACAGTGACACATGTACCTTTCATCTGCCCCCTTGTATGGAATCTCAGTTATTTTCCTCTTCCTGTTCCCGCATGTTATGGAATGTGTTCATTTGTCTTGCATGCATGCATGTGCGCTATCAACAAACAGGTTTCTGTAAGAATTGTCTTTTTATTTTAATTAAATATTTTAACTAGCACGTAAAATTCATTCATTTTGTTAGTTTTACTTTAGGTTTAGCTTTGCATGCAGATAATGGGAATTAGTTGAATCATTATATTGGTTATGTCTTGTATCTTACTAACATTCAGGCAATGATGTGTTTTAATCACATCTGTATTTCACACTTTGTTGTACAATTATTTTATGTTGGGTATTATGTATATTGATTTTTTTTTTTTTTTATTGTAGTGCTGATTTCTCTTGTTCGTTCTGATTTTTTTTGTGTGCTGTGCTGCTAAATCTGTCTTAAATCACACAGAGGAACAGCTTCGTTCCATCCTGTTTTATTTTTTGGTCACAGAGCTGCTCCTTTAACAAGGTCCTAATACTGAGCTCCAATATTTAGGCTCCACCAAAAGCACTGGCTGTTTGTTAGTGAGAAACCGTTGCCTATCTGAGCAGTGTCACTGAAAACTGCACTGCCTGACCTTTATTGTGACCCAACAGAAATAATATTGACATTTTGACATCTCTGTATATTTTCTTTCATTGGATTTCACTGTTTTGACTGTGTGAATCCTTGAAAAATAGATTAGACGGATGAAGGCTGATGCTACATTATACTGCAACTGAAGCAAGAGTAAAAGTAGCTCTGAAATACTGAAATCAGTGGAACAGTTTCTATCTAATTTAGCCCAGTTACATTGTCAGTGACCTTGAGGCTGCTGATCTGTAATCCAAGGCAGCGTTGTATGAAACGGAACTACTCTGGGTCAGTTAAGTCTCCTCCTTATTGGTGTGACAGTCACTGTTATGTAACAGCTCAGAGGTGTAGATTTACACTGCAAAGATGAATGGCTGCATTCCTAAGTGTCCCTCCTCATGTCTTAGTGATTCACAGACCATAAACATAATGAATGGGTCAGATGATCATTTTTTAATTTTATGTAGTGGTACAAGAAATAACCCTAGAAAACTTCAGCGTCACTTGACATGCTCAGAAAAATTGGCCTATAATTTAAACTTTTCATGTCTATTTGTTTCCACATCCTAGAACGGGCGTTTAGGGGATGCAGATATAGAACGACTGAAATTGACAGATTCTTACTTAAACGGCACACAGGTATGTGATTGTGCATGTAATCAATCTACGGAGCTGTCATTCTTCAGCTTCTATGATCTGTGATCAACTTTCGTGTGTGTTACAGTACAGGATGGTGGACCCCGCACATGGCACACTAGACGAGAGTTACACACCAGAAGATGACTCCCATGAAATCCATTCTGTCTTTTCTGAAGAAGGAACCACACAGCGGCCCGACAACGGGGTAGGTGGTATCACACAGACTTATCAATCTCATAAACATTTCTGCCAAGGCCAAGTACACAAAACTCTTTTCTACATACTACTTGTTGATGTATGTTACTATTCTTCACAATCACCGCATTTCTTGAATCCCCACGCTGTCATAGATGAAGAAACCAATCTCACGCACAGTCCTGCCTAACGACTCCATGTCCATGGACGGGGGCTTGTCTGTGTCTGGGATGGGGGGCTACAGTGCAACACTGGACCGTCCCTACAGGCACCTGGGAGGTGGAGACTACCCCACCGCCACCGTGCCCAGGAACTACCACTACGGCCCCGTGGGAGGCTATGACGACTACCGGGGAGGACCACCATCTGAGGCGTACACGAGCCTGAGCAGGGGCTCACACATGGACGATCGCTACAGGTACAGGACCCCCCCACACACACAATTACAGAAAAGAAATAAATAAAACGTCTTAACTTTTTACGTTTAACGTACATTATTGCCTAAGCAAAACGTACAGATGGGTTGTTGATGTGTGGACACATCCTTTTCAGTTTCATTGCAAACAATACATAGTGTGTATAAAAAGTTTGACTTGATTTGCATCCACTGTGAAATTAGCTCAAGATATGAGACCCCATATTGACTCAAGATAACGTCATTGTGATTGAACAGGGTATTAACAACATCAGTAACAGACCGTTTCTAGGACAGTTTTACCTAGCGGAAGCAATACTTTTCTAACTGAATGAAGTCATTTTAAATCAATGTTTTGTGTCCAGTATTTGTTTTCTCAGTTAGTATCAGTGGAATTGTGCATGCCCAGTCTGTTTTTTCAAATAATGAACGGCTCACTGCACTTTATCTCTCACTTGACTGACCTGACCATCCACAACAGTGTATCTGACATCATTTGTGAGAATAGAATCTCATCAGTTCCACCACTTCCTCCTCTGCTTAGGCCAGTCGATGGCTACAGGACTCTGGATTCTGGTTACCGGGCCCCGAGCCGCCAGCAGCTTGACCCCTATGCCGCACAGCCCCAGGTGGGCAGGGGAATGAGGGCCATGGGCTCAGCAATGGAGATGCGATATGGCCACAACCACTATGGTCTTGAGGATGACCAACGGAGTGTGGGATACGATGAGTACGGAATGGGACCTCCTCCCATGCACCCTGGAGGTTACGGCACTATGCCACGGCTGGGGCCTGGCCCCGGGGGTATGGACAGACGAAGGCTCAGGTGATCATAAAACATTGTGATACCAGTGTGTATCGCTCACAGCATTGGTCATGCATGTATGATGTACACACAGAAACTGTAATATTAGTGCTCAACAAAATCCTGTTTTGTACACGCAGGAGCTGTGAGGACACTTTGGATGGGGATATGGGGGGAGTCGATCCATACGCCTGGGCTGTTCCTATGTCCATGGAGCGAGGTAGTATGGCTTCACTGGACAGCACACTGAGGAAAGCTCCTGCTTCATGGAGACAGCCAGAACTGCCGGAGGTGATCGCCATGTTGAGCTACCGTCTGGATCCTGTCAAGACCAATGCTGCTGCCTTCCTCCAACATCTTACTTTCAAAAATGATAAGGTGAAACCATGATCATGTCTAAATACGTTCTGACAGTACACGGCTCATTTTTCTATAGCTAACAAATGCTGGACGTCTGCTTGATAATTTAAAATGCTTCTGTCCAGGTCAAGTCAGAGGTGCGTCGCCTAAAAGGGATCCCAGCCTTGGTGTCGCTGCTGGACCACCCCAACAAAGATGTGCACCACTCCGCCTGTGGAGCTCTGAAGAATATTTCATATGGACGAGACCCTGATAACAAGATTGCCATCAAGAACTGCGATGGAGTTACAGCTCTGATCAGGTTACTGAGGAAAACCCGTGACCAGGACCTCACTGACACGATCACAGGTATAACTGAGTTTGTTGCTGGCTATTGCAGCTTTTCTATCGCATCATTCCAGCTCTACTCTCGACTTGCTTTAGTACCAGATGTGTCCTTTTCCTTTACAACTCAGCATGTCCTTCGTGTGAGGTGGACTCGTCACAGCAACGAATGCGCGAAACCGCAATGACAGCATTTCATACGCGACACTAACAATGGAGGAGATGGTGAACTTGCTGTCCGGTTTGTGGCTTTTTGTCACAGACGAGAGAGAGAAGCTGCAGGCACATGATGAACCTCGCTTGAAATTCCAGACTACTTTTTCACTGCGGGTCGGCCCATCCAGCTCTTTTCGAACATCCTCACCAGCCACCAAACACACAACGTCTGTACTTCATTGATGGACCACGGTGGAAGCTTTTGCGCACATCTGCCAAATTCACATGAGACGAGGAGAAGACACAGCCCCAACGCTGTATTGCTATTGCCAGTAAAAATTTTGGAGCAGTCTTATGTTAATGGTAGCGCTTGAGACGCCACCCCCCTTTAGTGACCAGTCAGAGGCGACACATTTTAGTATTGGCTCATCTCGCTTGGAGAACCAAAAGGAGCAGAAGGTCACAAATGGAAACACAAAAACAGCTAAGTAGTGCTGGAACCAACAGTGGAGATTCTCGCTGGTTTGAACTATGTTGACTAACGTTGCAGGAATCATTCTTTGGTTGTATGTTTTAATTAAAAGGTATTGTTGATGTATACATCACCACGTTGATGGTCATGGAGCTTCCTTTTTACATCTTCCAGGCAGCTTGTGGAACCTCTCATCTCATGATTCAGTCAAAATGGAGATTGTGGACCACGCCTTGCATGCACTGGCTGATGAGGTGATCGTTCCCCACTCGGGCTGGGAGCGAGGGAGCAATGGAGGAGAGGAGAGCTGCAAACCACGCCATCTGGAATGGGAGACTGCTCTGACCAACACGGCTGGCTGCCTTAGGTACAAAAGCCATCAGCCGATGGAAAGCACAGATGGACTTTTTTTTAGAGAAACATGCAACTATGTGTGAATTTTGTCCTATGTTCAACAGGAATGTGAGTTCAGAGCGCAGCGAGGCAAGACGAAAGCTGAGAGAATGTACGGGATTGGTGGATTCACTCATGTACGTTGTCCAGTCACAGATCAATCGCAAAGACGTGGATAATAAGGTAACTATGTGCTTTCTTATTGTCTCCTGAGACCAAACTACCGGTTTTCCTCCATCATTGATCAGCTCGTCTTTTCATCTGTTTCTCACAGTTGGTGGAGAACTGCGTCTGCCTCTTGAGGAATTTGTCCTATCAGGTTCATCGTGAGGTCCCCAGCTGTGAACGCTATGCAGAGACCGCTCCCATTAACCAGGGACCCACACCCGGAACTCAGAAAGGGGGCTGCTTTGGCTCTCGAAAGGGCAAAGGTCAGTATCAGGCAGCTTGTACAGGTCAGAGTTTGAAGTGTCTGCGCTTGTTGGTGGCAGAAGCACTTTTTTCAGATTTTCACACTCTGCCACTGTTTCCTTTTCCTCTTCTCTCTCCCTGCTTTCTTCCTTCCACCCCTCCCGTTTAGATGAGTGGTTTTCCAAAGGTAAGATTCTCCTTGGTGTTCTCGGCCTCTCTGACATCACTAATGCAGAATAGAATTCCACAGAGAAATGAGAATGTCCACTGACTCTGAATCTGCGTCCGGTACTCTGGCATGATCACGTGATGCTGCAAAGCAACAACGCATGGTCACAGTGCTTGTCTCCCAGTTGCATGGTTCTATTTCACACCACAGTGTATCAAAGTAGAGGACTGCGTCTGTGCCAACACTCATCTCGACCTCCTTCACACAGTCCCTGTTCTCAGACTCAGTCGTTCGTGCTTTCTGTTGGTTCTCTGTCTGCAGGAAAGAAGGATGGAGATGATGGAAGTGCAGATCATGTTGACATTCCAAAGAGGACGACGCCCGCTAAAGGTTTGTCTGTGATAGCTGGAGTTATTGATGCACTTGAATTTCAAACTCAAGCTAGCGATATCTTGATATTTTAATAACATTGATGTATTTCTAAACAAGATGGAACGCAGGTTGATATAACTTGTATCCCGTTCTTTTCGGTGAACCTACTGTACTGGATCACTGAATGAAAAGATTTGCTCATTTCACAATTCAATTGAGTGTGGCAGTGGACTGCTGCGGGTAAATCTGAATCGTTGGTTCATTCCCTGCGAACAAGTGAACTGAATCGCTCAACGGAAGCAAAACACTGAAATCAAAACTTACAGTGAAACAAAGTGTTGCCACCTTAGTGACTTTGTCACTGTATTTAGTGAGTATTCACAACCCTAGCGACTCATGACAGAGCTAGTGACTTTTTCTTTATAATTGGAGAGACTGGTGTTCTGGAGACTGGCATGAAAAAACACATTATTCTCCAGTTCCGTTCCTCCAGCAGTGGGTGCTGCTGTAAGCTCCTCCGCTGCCCCAAAGAGCTCACCAGTGGTCAGGTTTCATCAGTCGCTGCTGCTGCGTTCATGGATGTTCTGGTTCGTTGTGGATGTGTGTACTCACTGAACGTGACCTCTGAGTGGCCAGCAATGGTTCAAAATAAAAACAGCAATATGTAGTACATGTTGTCATTCAGTGATGACATTTCTAAAATGTGAAAATATCAATATGTACCAAGTATATGATCACATGAACAATCTCAGCTGGGTATTTATGCTGTTGTCTCTTTGTGTTCACCTCAGGTTATGAGTTGTTGTTCCAACCAGAGGTGGTTCGTGTTTACACATCACTGCTACGAGAGAGCAAGAACCCCTCAGTGCTGGAGGCAGCAGCCGGTGCCATCCAGAACCTCTGTGCAGGCCGATGGACTGTTAGTTCTTTTCTCATCAAATGAACTCACCAGAAAGAAACTGAACGTAAAGTGAGGTCTCCTGGTTTGCTCCTTCCTCAGTATGGTCGTTACATCCGTGCCACTGTGCGTCTGGAGAAGGGTCTTCCCATGATGGCAGAGCTTCTGGCTCATGGCAACGATCGCGTGGTTCGAGCAATGTCTGGTGCCTTAAGGAACCTCGCCATTGACAATCGGAACTGTGAACTACTTGGTAAGATAGATTTATACATTTTCAGATAGTATTTTACTGGACAACACCGTGGTCTGCTGACTTGTGTTTGAAAGGAGGACTCTGTTCCTGTCGTAGGGTTGCATGCTGTGCGTCACCTTGTGGCCAACCTCCCAGGCGGCCAGAGCCAATCTGGGCGTGCGCTGTCAGAGGAGACGGTGGTTTCTGTACTGAGCACGCTTAGCGAGGTGCTAGGCAACAGTTTGGAAGCAGCAAAGACCCTGCGAGCCTCACAAGGCATTGAGAGACTGGTGCTCATTAACAAGGATGGGTAAGTCGGTTGGAAATGATGCGTCATGTTTAAAATAATTGGGTGATTTTCTTATGTGTCCAACTTTTTGATGATGTAATGTCGGTGTGTTCCATAGCAAGCGCTCTGATCGGGAGGTGCGCGGCGCCGGCCAGGTGCTGCAGCTGGTGTGGGCCCATAAGGAGCTGCGTCGGCCTCTGGAGAAAGATGGCTGGAAGAAGACTGACTTCATGGTCAACGTGACCCCCAACAGCAGCACTAGCAACGGCCCAAACAGCCGAGCCAATGGCACCTATGAAGACAGTAACACACCGCTGCTGGACAGAGGTCTGTGAGAGAAAACACTGATGTCAGAGCAGTTTCAAACTAAACATTTTACAGAATGAGGCTCACAGATTTGCATGCACCATAGTCATGCACTAATCTTCAGAAATATCTTAAACTTAAAGCATTCATATCCTTTAAGCGTTTTAGGAGTGTCACTGTTTTTCACTGTTTTCTTGAGAGACCACTGTGCTTGACTTTATGAAATGTGTTTATTGTTCAGCTGTGTCGTGTGTGTGCTTTTATGTAGTTTGTTTTTGTATGGCTGCTACTTTGGCCAAGTCTCCTTTGCAAAAGATTGATTTCTGTTTTCAGTGGGACTTCCTGGTTAAAATAAAGGTTTAATAAAAAATGAAAAAGGCGGACTTGTTTTCTGTCATGTGAATGTGAACTTTGCTTCATCTTCCAGGAGAAAAGAGAGACATGATTCCACTAAACGACCTTGGACCTGGTGAGCGTTGTAATAAAAATTTAATTTTGGCAAGTGTTCATTCTCCTTAGTGGGGAACGTGTTTGTGAGGTCATTAATCCCTTTGTCGTCTTGTCTTCAGAGGCTTACTCTACACTGGACCAGAGGGAGCGGAGACACACTCTGGACGACACCACAGACACTTTACCGGTACTTTAACACATTGGCAGTCATTCACCTGCTGGACTGCGTATTTAACCACACTAACCCTGATCATCTGCATTGGTGTAAAAAAAAAAAACAAGTTCTGACTTGGCAGCTCTTAAAACCTCACACTCACTGACACTTCTTATTTCCTTTTTCTCACGGTCACTTCCCTTTCTCTCTCTTTCTGCTCGTCTCTCAGCGAGGGGTGTATGGGGGGCGAAAGGGCTCCCTGCCCATGTTGGACTCCTATGATGGTTAGCCCCCCCCCCTCCCCTCTACCCCTCTCTGCATGTATCAGCATGGTATGTCGAACTTACCTTTCATCCTGCATGGACTCTGAGCTCTTCCTTTGTCTTTTCTAAGTTGGCACCTTCAAGGAAAACCTGGTGTTTTGTCTGTGATTGTGTAACGGAGGTTAGTGAAGGTGTCCTGTACTTACTTTAATCAATATAAACCCTAATGTGACACACTACTCCTTGTGCATCATTGTCAGTGGAGATGACAGTAAACCCCCAGGACTAATACGCTTAATACAGGAAAAAAAAGACTTCATAACCAGAACAAACTTGAAAAAGAGTGTATACCCCTGCTTTCACGACCTCTCCACACATCTAAGACATTGAAGAATGCTCCGGTTATTGTGTTAGGGGTACACGTCAGTTGATGAGGCGCTCAGTCTCAGTCTGCTGTAGACACTTCAGACCCCTGAAGTCCCCCCTAGTGTCCCCCTAGTGTGTTCTGGGAGTATTACATTTTAGCTTCACTTGAAGCTAGTTTTTCTGATCGATAATGTCAGCAAGAGATGCAGATTCAATTTTAAGAGGCTGGTGTTTTACATATTTTTGCCAATCTTCTTTATTAAATGAATATTTCAAGGAGGAGGTTCAGATTTATGGATGTGATTAGTCAGGCTTTGCAGGCTTTGGGCGTTTGCTGTTCACATTCAAATGTATATTTAACTTGTTCAGCCTGCAGTCACACAGACGACAGTGGTAAAATGGTTTACCTTATGATATTGTTAAATATATTGTAGTTTTCCAAAGATATGTCACAGTTCTGAGTTAGGCGTGTTCCTGTGTTTTTATTCATTTCCATCATGTTGTTCTTGCAGAAAAACTAATTGTGTGCATCACCCAGACCGGGCCGACCCTGCCCTACCACTGCTACTGAGGAGAGAAGACCCAGATGCACAGACCACCTGCCGCGAGACACACACACACACACACCCCTCTTCTCTTGAACTCTCTCACCAGACAGATGGAACTAGCAGATGTGGGTGTGCATCCAAAGAAGTGACTGTGTTGAGGGCAAAAGGTGACACAGATACATAAACACCCTCTTCATTGTTTTTTTGTTTTGTTTTTTTAAACAGATTCATTGTAGCAACAGAAATATATTCTGTTTAATTCCATTTATCCTATAAAGGCAATCGAGTTCCTTGACAATCATTTAATTCTGGTGTTGTCATCCTGCTTGTCTTATGTTTTGTTGCTATTATAAACATTTTTTGTCGATCTGCTTAAAGACATGTTGCTGCCAACATCCTAACGATGAGTTTGTACGTAGACTTCTGTGTAGGGTATATACTGTATATAAAAATAAAACAGGATGACTGATTAGTTTGTTAATTTAATTCGTCCTGTCACTGGGACTGTTGGGAGGTTGGGACAGGCCAGCAGACACGGCTGCCTGCAGATGGAGAATGTTGATTGTATAGCAGTGACCTTCCTGTCTAGTTTGTCTTGTTTGGGATGGACACAGATGTGGACAGGAAATGGCAGGTGTGTGTAAATTTGTCATACAGCCAAACGTGTGTCTGTGTGTGTAAAATGAATATGGACCTTTTTTTAGTGAGGATGTCTTTAATGTGTGCGCATGGATCATCATCTGTCTTGTGCTACCACTCCTGTGACAAAGGCTTTTGTTGTTTTTATGCACCAACTGTTTCTTTTCATTTTGCCCGATTCAGTTTGCCAAAAGAAAAATCAATATTTACATTTTTTATTATTCAAACATAAACATTGTTGTTTTTTTTCTGAGCTTTTCTACAAGAAGACATTCTAGGGGGGCTTCTTCACTCAGAGGAGACTCGAGTTTGGGAGGAATTACTCTAATTCAGAACATGGGCAAATCGTATTTTGTGATCCATTTTGAGTCTTTTCTACTTTTTTCACCTTGTCTAGTTTATTTGTATTGTCCACATTATTTTGGGGTTTGTATGTGTGGTGGGTGAGAGCATTATGCAATTTTTTTTATATTTTAAGTTCCTGTTTTACCGTTCAATTGTTTTTATGGCAAGAATCTTCTTTTTTTTTTTTAAATCCTCCACTCACATAGTACATTTGTAATGTTGCCTCTCCATGTAAAATCCTCATATACCATTCATACCTGCCTTGGCTCTGAGAAGTTACTTTTCAGTGAAGTATGTAACTGGTAATACTGTTGTTTTTATAAATAAAGATCTTTTCCTAGACAAGATTTGGCTTAGTGTGATTGATTTTGGCACATCATGTAGACAAACATGTCTGATAAAAGGGCGCGAGTCGATGTCAGTAATTGCATCTCCTCGTTCGTGTTAAGGGAAATGGCTGCATGCTAAACTTCACACTATGTGACAAACTTATTCCCAAACATCAGCTCACTGTTTATATTGCTTGTATGCACTGAGTTTATTCTTCCAGACGTCTTCAAATTCTCCTCATTTTCCTCTGCTCACAAACTAAGCCCCACTGACAATTAAGGATGTTTGTCTTGTCACACACGCATCACATCACATGTATCACACAGTCGGAGGGGGCTATTTGCACATCTGCTGCCTCATTTTGGTGCTGTAGCCATTTCTTAGGCACTGACTTGTCTCATTGATATGTCCTGTACTCATTTGCAAGGCAAAGCAAATGCCATTGAAATGACAGACCCGTGAATGAGACATCGCTGGTGGTGCTTCATAAACCCATAATAACCACAGTGTTGCACTTGTCCCCGATTCACCAACTGGCTGTTTACATGAAGCAAACAGGTGCTTCGAAGCAAACCTTAAAACAGGTGCTTCTGTGGTGCTGCCGTGCACGGAGACAGATGGTGCTCTGTACCCTGGACTGCAAAGGATGTGCCTCTCCATGCCTACACTCAGGCATGGTGTGAATGCACGAGTCCTGGAGTCTTCAGCTGGTTCTGCAGCACTCCCAAATTACAGCAGACATGTATCACTGTGGCCATATGACATGTGGTTCTACTCCTACAAGGATGGAACAGTGGGATTTGGTCGTGCTCATGTATTCAGTGTTGTAATATTACCCCTTGTCTCTAAAGGTGGCACTTAAGACTACCCAGAATTCAGCAGTGGTGTTTTTTTTAATTATTATTATTTTATTTTTAAGATAACAAGCAAATAAGACTACAAATGAAGCATTTGTTACAGACAGCAGGTTGGTAAAAAAACTCACGAGTGAACATGGAAGCTCTCTGGCTGTGACCAGCCACAGGTGTTCTCTTCCTGATTTGTCTGAGCTGCAGGGACATTGTTTTGTTCTCTAGTTTGTACAATTGTGTTCTCATCTGCGTGTGCAACCTGTGTCACTGGTAGACTCACCCTTTTCCTTGAACAGGAGACCACCAAACAGCAACTTCTCCCTCCCTCCCTGCTTGCTTTTGCTCGGTGTCATATCTATTTAGAGCTTCACTGCTGTTATCCACTCGATATCTCGTTCTCAAGCTCAGATAGGAGCACCAAGGTTTAAATCCAACACATGCAGCTCAGAGGAGGAGAATACAAAAGAAATACAGCTCACGTGGAGATGAGAACTATCGCTTAGGAGGATTCCGCTTGTTAGGATCAATCACTACGACACATTAACACTTGTTTTTTGTTGTTTTTTTTAGCGTGCGTGTAAAAGAACCTGTGCCACTGGGTGTCTCTGTAGGATTTCTTCCCCTTTGGATCCTGGGAACAGTTTGGCAGGAAAGTAAGAGGGAACCGTCCATCGTGGCTTCTATCTCATGGCTTCTCTTGGTGTCCCAAGTCTTTCTTTCTCAAACTCAGAGGACGAATCTCCTGGTCGTACTCCGGTCCCAGATTCATCCCGGTACACCTCCCACACAGGAAAGCAAAGCGGGTTCAGTGGTCTGGGCTACGGGCTCTGCGTGGCCTGGCTCCATCTACGGCCCTTTATCCCCTTCTTCCTCATCAGCTTCATGGTTGTAGCCCTTGTCTATCTAATGCAGGCCATCATCTATGGGGGACCCTTCAAAGACCCACTGTTCTTTGTCAAGTTCAACGAGCGCTGGCCCAGGCCCAGTCTAAACCATCAAGACTCTCTGTCCCCAACCACGGTTTTCAGTCCAGTCTCCCCCTCCTCCATCGAGCAAGTCCTTTTTGATCTGAACAATGATACGGCGTGAATCCAATGAGAAGATGAGGGATGACCAGGGTTAAATAGAAGTGTAAATGTGAGTTATTGCTGTATTATTATATTACTGTGTGTTTTTGTCATTGGTAAACATGGTAGAGAGCGGCACTCTATGTTGTACACAGATAAAACATGAAACTCAAGCATGAGCAAAGTAAACATAGACAAAAGTAAAACATCCATGACATAATGTGGGAAAAATGTCCTTCTGCAACAATGTTTCTTCAACCTCAATCAACAGACTGAAAATCATAAATCATTACACAAGTCATTTGTCTCCAAGTGTGTTTACATGACATTGTCTTGGGAAGACACCAAATACTTACCACTGACAAATTTTAAACCTGGAACACATTTATTGCTGAAAACTTGGGAGCAGGTGTTGAAAAATGCTACAGTATGATAAAACATACTTCAGCATGATAATGTGACTCAGCAGCAGAGGGTCCAAGTGTGGTAATTAAACCTGTTTACTCCAAACAGCCTCGTGCAGAAATCACCAATCAGAGTACTGGGCCATTTTTAGAATCAAATGCTAATAACAGATTTAAGGACAGCATGTCCATCTTGTCCAAGCTGATGAAAGACCTTTCCGTTTTCAGCGCAAAGGAGAATACATCTAATTTCCTATCGATTAAGTACAATTTTTTGGACCCAGTAGTAACAGTACTGCAGTAAATGTTACAATTATAATATTCAGTTTTATTAAAAGTGTATTGATGGAGGATGGAGAGCCATGACATGTTCTTGCTTTATAGGCAAACTAAATAGACAAGTGTCACCCCCCCCAAATTATATCTACATAGACTGCACACATGTCTTACAAGAGCACATTACAAAACACAAACTCATTTGAACATTGAATTAAAGGTGAACTATGTATTATTTTTATTAAAAGCTATGCCTTTAAAAAAACAATGCGTTTAGGGTTGCACAGAATTAAAGTGTAGCTTTTCCCGAAAAAAATGATATATTGTGTGAATTAATTATTTTATATTTTTTGACGGGTCCATCAATATGTTTACATGTACAAGCCACTAGCAACTGGTGCATTGTGAGTTGCCAGATGTGGTCTCTGTGCTTGGCACAGAATGTGTCTGAAGGTCCTGCAGCAGCAGCAGCTTCACAGCCCCGGAGTTATGAATCAGAGACAAAAATCAGAGTCAATACTGGAGAAGCAGATGCTCATTTCCTTGGTATCAAACATATGTGGAAATTGTGTCTTTTCTCCTCAATCGGTGAAAGGCTAACTCACTGGCTAACTTAGCAAATGTTACTTGTCGGCCAAATCGCTCTTCAACAACGTTACTTGTTTTCATCTTATGACGTTGACCCTAGATAAGACATTACTGGTCGTGAACCATCCACCTCCACATCCAGTTAATGGAGGAAACGGAGGGCTCAGTCCTCCTGTCCTGTCCAGTATTGACGGTTCACTTTCACCACTGCGGTCAGTGTCTATATATTCTAGCTATTTGTATTCACACAGGTCTCATAGACGACAATAAGCATACTTAGTTCCGTTGGATGTTTTTCAAATCATCACACAAATCAGAGAGAATCCTCAGCAGGCAGGATGAAAAGAATGAATGATAGCAGTAGTAGATACTGTATGTCTCTAATTGATAATGGATAGCAGAGCTAATGTTAAATACTGTTTTAAAATTTATTGATTAGTTCAAATTCGTAGTTATCCTGTAAGATTCATCACTTGACATGGATGGTGCAGACTGATTGCTTGACGCAGTTAGCAACCCTGCTGCTGTATTTTTTGTGTTGTTTTTGTGTGTGTGTTGCAATTCCAATGCGACCCCACTAGATGTCGTATTCTGCCAATTTTTACATAGTTCACCTTTGATGCTATCAAGATACATTTAACAAGTTGTAAATACAGAACTAGTCTATTGTATAGTGATTAAAATATAGATTTATTATACATTTGGGATAAAACCCAAAGAGTTTTGAGTATGGTGTACAGTTCAGTTTTGGAAATAAATCTTTGTTAGTCTTCTTACGGGCCACGCGATCATAAGAGGGATTTATCTTGTTTCAGTTTGCTGTATGATCTTTGACTTCCTTGCTTGTGTTACGTTTTAATGCACTAGTGTATAAGTATCTCGTTCCCAGTATTTGTTGTACAATCTTTGACTTTGTCATTGCTGTACTCTCACTGAGGCCACAGTCTCCTGCCGCGCTGTGGCGCAGCGGCATATTACACGCGAGGATGCCGCTGGTGATGACCACGCTGACCGTCGACTGACCGCGCCAACAAGGACATAAAAATCAATACACGCCGCAAATAATTGTTGTGTTGCGTACATTGGAAAAGTGTACATGCTAATTTGGACACAATATTTAAATGTACTAATTTGACGTGGAGGTATAGCGCGCTTTGAGAAGGTGAGTGAATGCCACCACTGTCTTCTCACCCTTTACTGCAAAGTTGGAAGGCTGGTTTTAACATTC
>CAAKHB010003779.1:98066-109504 GCA_901007665.1 Aeoliscus strigatus
CAAAAAGGTGTTCCAAACCCACACCGACACACACCTGAGCACTGGAGTAAACTCAAGCAGAGTGGAGGTACAGGCCAGTTCTCCAGAGTTCAGTACTTGTCTATGGCAGATCTCCGTTTCTCACTGCAGGAGGCTCTAATTGCACTGCTTCTAAATATGTCCTGAGACAGACACACACGCACACACACACATAGACACATATATACACACTGGCTGGCCTCCTTTAAGGCTGCCAGAGTTATTATCGGTGGAAAGCAGCCCAATTCTGCCCTGCATGCATTATTTAGTGTTTTTCTTTGAACTCTGAAATTCAGCACAGTTTTTCCCCCCACATTCTGTCTCTCTTAGTGCTCTCTATTCGAAGTTTGTCCCATTTAGCCTCGCCACCATGACTGAAGAATCCCTCCTCCATTATATTGCCAATAACATGTAAACTCATACACAATACACAACTCATGCAGACTATGAAAATGCATGTGGGTTGGCACATAACCGTGAGCTTCTTTTATCTGGAAAACTTTCTGTCAGACAGAAAAAGTCTTTTATAAAAATAAAAAGTCGATTTTCCATTTGCTCTGCCTTGCTTACTGGCTTATCTAGATATACAGAAACTTTCCCAGCTTCCACTCCTTTTATCTATTGGCTATGTTTTCATTGCAACTGAAGTCTCACATTTTATCTCCTCCCATCGCTATGCTTCACTTTCCATAAGTTTGTGCAAATTATTTTTCCTATTTTTCTGCAGTTCACAGCGCTTATCCCTCCATCTGTTTGATCCCCCTCCTGGGCCTCGTGGTTAGTTTCCTTTGATCCAGTGACTTTTTGACATTCCTCTTCATGTTAATTAGCTCTTTTACAGCACATGCTCAGTTCGCCTTTGAGCACGGACTCACCTGTTGACCCTGCGATTACACTGTTAAAAGTAGCTATTTCTTGAAAATGAAAAAGAAAAGAAAATAAGCAACATTTTGAACAGTCTATCAATCGTTTCATGTAATCATGAAATAAATGCAAGCACAAATTTAAAACACAGAACAAGTAAACCAAGCTGGGCACCAACCTGAAGCCCTAGCTCATAAACAGTCCATCGTGATCAGCTGAATCATGAATGATCAACATGATACATTATTTATTGTGAAAAGATATTTTAATGGGTGTAAAAAAGACTTTTATTTCATGATATTTTTCATTTAGAATTAACAAAGAGACAAAAACATGAGCTGGTTGGGTGCCTTCTTCTGCTCCTTACACAGTCTCATTCTCTTTGTGCCTGTCTGAAATCACGTTACCATGCAAAGCATCTGAATTTCAGAGATAATATGAAAGTTCAGCTCCCCTGGAGGAAACTATTGGCAAATATCTATTGTTAGATGCAATTCTACGGTTGCACAGTACATACTGTCATATCACCCAACCCTTCCTGGGTGAGTCTGTGCTGTCCCATCCTGCTGGGTTTCTGCCACAGGCTTTTTGCCTTTCCTCTATTTCTGTTCAATTGTATTAAAACAAATGATGCTTGACTCCTAAAAAGGTAATGTGCTGTAGGAGTGTTATGCAACAACAGAGGTAATCCTGTGATGTGACGCTTGACAATCACACGCTTGACATGGATTTTGATTCTGAGAAGGGTAATATGGAAAAGTTGACAATAGCATTCAAGGCATCTGATCATTATTTTCCACTTTGTTTATTCTCTATTTCTTTGGTTTGCTGACAGACAACATGGTGAGCCAGACCAAAGTGGAAACCAGTGAGGCAAAGGCCACTGAGCTTGAGAAGAAGGTGAAGTACACACAAATGAACTCACGTGGAAAAAAATCATACATCTTAACAGCAGAGCATTCTCACACAAACATGTGGCGCATCAGTCAACCCAGTAGGATTTCATCAATTACAATGATGTCGACACAGAAAAGAGGAGCTTGTAAAAGCCTACATATTTGCCTCATGCACATTGTCACATTAGATTGTAATAACAATTTATGAGACCATCTGGCTGACAAATGAGAAAAACAAGGAACAGAATGATCAAGACAGAGCATACACATGCATGGAGGCAAGCTGACAGAACAAAATTAGCACAAAAACCCCACCTAAAACGCACACAAGAGGGTAAATGCTTTGATTACGGTGTGCTGCCACCCTGATGTGTCTGTTCCAGTGACGGGATAATTGCAGATCGAGCTGAAACTAGCCTTCAGTCAGGCACACATAAAGTCACATGCTCACACACAGGATCATATCCATTATACAAACGCACATCCATACAAACAAGGACATACTTGGGTTCATTTACGGTGACCACACACACATCATTGTGCTAGTTGTGGGTGATGGGGTAATTGCAGGCAGTCTCTTTGGCAGGAATTAGGGATAAGGCTGTCAGGATGCTGACAGTAAGAGTAAAGGATCTACTCCGTCCAAATTGAACAGCCATCCCTGCCTGTGAGATCGTGTGTTCATCTGTTTTATTACTCTCATCCTGTTGGTCAATTGTTCTATATGTAAATTTCTTCAACAAAAGGGGAGTACATTTTTTTCTTTTTTAGCTGTGGAGGATTTATAAGTGAGAGGCAAACTCCTACAAGTGCAGTGAAGCATCCTAACACTGAAATTGACAGTAATTTTCATGATAAATTATACAGTGAACCTGAAAGCAGTATACTGCCGAGGATGTCTCCTACAGGTTCTGCAGATATGTTGCCACCCCAAGTGTGTGTACATTGATGACTCACATTGGTTTGTGAGGTGTAGATTGCCCTTCTCTTAATATTCCATCTTCAAGAGATTTTTTTAATGAATTATTCATCTTCGAGGTTATGAAGCTAAATCATCATCTGTGTTGTCCATAAAACTGCATCAGTTTTTGATTGGCTTTAAAAAGCTTAGTTTTTCATTTGGAAGAGAAGACGTTTGAGGTGTCCTATTCAGTGGCTCCTGTGAGATTGAGCAACAGTCTTGTTTAATACCCATTTAATAAGATGATCACACACAGAATCAACATGACCAAAACTTCTACAGCAATGGACTGTATCAGTACACATGTTTGTATATTATACAGGGTGGGCCATAAGTTTCCATACATAGTAAACTGTATAATGTATATTTTTTATGGGTTACGGTTACCTCTCCCCCTTGATTTCTATCTTTCAGGGCAATTGAAGGCCATGCTGTATCAGGTAACGATATGAGACATAAATCATCTCGAAGAACGTATCACCAACTCCATTACAAGCATAACTTCATCTGAACTGATACGTGTTCATCAACAGTGGGAAATTGAATTAAAATGTGTTTTTGAAACTATGGTCATTTCGAGCACATTATATAAATAATGTTTATTTTTCCTATGTATGGAAATTATGGCCCACCCTATATATATACAGTACTCAGCTTTTGGGATGCAACTAAGATTCTCTCTCCTTGCACCTTAACATTAGTTGGATGCTGAGTTGACACAGCGCCACGAGTTGCAGGTGGAACTGAAGAAACTGGAGAGTGACTACGAACAGAAGCTTCAGGAGCTCAGCCAAGAAAAGGAACTGCTGGCCTCTAGCAAACAGGAACGAGAAAAGGAGAACCAGGGACTACAGCAACAGCTGAGCAGTCTGCAACATCAGGTACACGAAACACGCACTGACCTGTCTTCAAGGGTCTTGGTGTCTTTCTAATCCAATTAATGACATCTAAGCCATAAACATTTGCATATTGTATACATCATTCACAGTGGAGAGATTTGAGAAACTCTCTTGATTGTTTCTGACTTCTTGAATAACATGACATCATTCCTGTTTGATGATATTACTTGAAACACATTTGAACATGATTTATGAAACATAATACAAGGGAATCAGGCGTTTATAATGGACTGAAATGCATAGACACAAGGAAATTCTTCAATGCTTACAAATTAATGTGTTTTGAGGCTCAGTGAAGTACAATTTCACAGAATTAATGCCAGAAATTTATTGAACATCTATGCACACCCGCACAAACACCTTAAATAATTCTGCCAACGCACGTAGCATGCCATGAAAGGAGGATGAAAAAAGGTAAAAGGGTTATGTGAGCAGGAAGCAAATCCTGAAGAGATTAAGAAATGTGTTGAAAGCATAGAAAGTGGGGGAACACAAGAATGGCTTCAACAACAAAAAAAGGATGGAATTTTTTAAATGTCCAACTGAAATCACATTTAATAATCCCTCTTTGTAGTCAGAAATAAGATGTTTTTTTGTGTGTGGCTAGTTTCTAATGTTTCTGACATTACATTTACAGGTAGTCTGCTGCTGTGCTGAGCAAATAAATGACTACTTAGCCTGCAAGTGTGTCATTTGAAGTCTGCAATAGAAGAAGAAATGTGAACCACCATATCTCTTGGTAGATGAGATGCCATCTTAACAAATTGCACTATTTTTTATTTCAAGTTCAAGTGTGGGAATGTTGACTCATACAGGGTTGAGATAGCTGCAGTTCCATTGAATGAATCAAAGCACACTCTCTGTGCACAGAAAATACCAAACAAAAAAAACATTTTTCTTCCATTTTACTATTTGCAGAGTACACAGTGAATCTTTGTGAAACGTCTGCACGGAAGGAGATTTTGTCCACTTCGATCATGATGTTCACTTTTTAAGTCATATAAACACTAGTATAGTCATATAAATACAGATTTCTAACACTGGATTTAGTTCTGTTACTTTCGGGTAATCTCTAATTTGTCACTCTTGATCTGTCACCCACTCTGTTGTAAGTTGGGGCCGATTACATACACATGAAAGCACACACCAGAAACATGTTCCAGATCATCTGTGTGACAGGGCTGGCTACAGCTGACACATTCATGGGAAACTCTGGGTACTTTTCACAGCAAACGTCAAGGGCAGCTACCTACACATCTACCTACACATGTTGCTACCTACACCTTCTAAAATGGACAATTGGTAAATTAGTCCTTTAAAACAAACCTGAAACCTACTACTTTGTTACTACAAGAGATTCATGTACACAATTATACAAAGTTTAATTTTATGCTAGTTTTTATTTCTCATGTCATTTTATATATGAATTATATTGATAATGATATATTTTTGATTGATAGATTATAACTATCATTGCTATAATAGTAACTGCCAGTTAAGGTTGTTACATATTATTATTATTATTATTTTAATATTATTAGTTTTTTGCCTTTTAGGAATGAGGTCATCAGAGGGACAACACAGACAGGAAAGTTAGGAGAAAAAGCTAGAGAGGCTAGACTGAGGTGGTTTGGACATGTGCATAGGAGGGACAGTGGATACATTGGTAGGAGAATGTTAGAGATGGAGTTGGAGGTAGGAGACAGAGAGGAAGACCAAAGAGGAGGTTTATAGATGCAGTGAGGGAGGACATGGAGGTAGTTGGAGTCAGAGTAGAGGATACAGAGAACAGGGAAAGATGGAAATCGATGATTCGCTGTGGCAACCCCTGAAGAGGGACAAAGCCGAAAGGAGAAGAAGAAGAGTTATTTTTTTGCCTCAGAGGAGAGCACACGACGACCATGTACAGGATTGGCATATTAGGCCGAAATATGCATTTCATTTTTCATTTCTGTTGAATTATAAATGAAATATATCACTGTGTGTCTGCACTCACAGCTACAAGGAAATGGCTGCTACACCAGCTGAACACTGACACCCAAACCTTTTTTAAATGTTTTTTTAATAGACCAGTTCCTCTCCCAATGTGTCACATATGTATTCTCCTGTGCCTTGTGTATATGTGCCTGTCTGTCAGTGACACAACTACAGTTGCCAAAATGAGCTTCATGCGGAGTGGCTTATGCCAGCAGTCATCCTCTCACTGCAGACAAGCTCAAACACACATTCATGTACACACACATACACAGTTGTCCAAAACTTCAGCAGTCAAGCATCAAACAAGCGTCTTATACTAAGATGGCTCACTTTCCCTCTGTTTGAGACGCTGCCCATGGAAGATTTCTTCACATGTACAGATCTCTCAGTCCCTGTGTGTGATGCCGTGCCCAACTCTTCATCTGCTGCTTCTCTAGGAAAGCTTGCCTCAGCAGCCCAATGTCTATTACTACTGAAACGGCAATTTGTTACGCTGCATACATTTTTTTTTTGTAACACATACTGTTCACATGAACATGTGGAATACACCTTAGCTTCCAGATACTTTCACTCATGGACATTACTATGTCCTCTAGATAAAATTAATACATCAGATGTATAATACATCAGCTCTGCAGGAATTATAATGCGAGGGCTGCAGTTGGTGTTACTGGGCCGTACCAGGATTTACATAGAGGAATTCTTAATACATTGTCGCTTATTATTTAAATGGATATACGCAAGTTGTTTCCTGTTATATATAAACAATTAAAGATGAACCATTATGTGGCTATGAGTATCAACATAGATTCCCACATCATAACAACATTGGCTATTTTCTGTCCCCTCTTGACATTGAAGCCAATGGGTCTGAACAGTGGAAATACATAACCAACCCCCCAAAATAAAAAAATATATATATTCACACAATAAAATTATATTTAAATATTGCGTTTCAGAGGGGTTTCTTTGCCATGTTTATTTTGAATATGTAAACAAAGGAATGATTTGCAAGGCCATCAGCAGCACACAAGAAAAAAAAGATACTTAATAATTAAATGTTAATTAACCAAAAAGAAATACATCAACAAAAAGTGAGTGAGATGAAGAAAAACACATATACTGTACCTGAGCATACACATAACACATTACACATGTGCACCTTGTGGACTGGATAGGAAGAACATGTACAGTACGTTCTCATTTACAGCCCATGCTTTTTTCCAACTCAGGATTAGCTGTCTGAAGGTTAAGTAGAGGTTTGATTGTTTTGATGTGAACTCGGGTACTAAAAAACATGGAAATAGGTGGTTCTGTTTCAGTGGTCTGTTGACTAGAACTGTCTTTGCACATTGTCAAATGTTATCAGGGGACAAAATGATCTGATCAGAAACGATCATCTTCATTGAAACGGTGTGTCTGATGGAGGATGTCTTCATCGGGTTGCCTGCATTATGAAATGATTTGAAAGCACGAACACAAACAGAAGCTGTTGTGCTCGTTTATAGTTGAGATATGTGCAAGGAGGTCTTGTCTTGTTTGTATTTTCTAGTGTTTGACGTTTTTAAACAAAACTAAATTAAAACATCAAAGTATCAACTTTTCATTACTTCAAGGAAGCAAACGAGGTCCACAACCTGACTTGAAATTATTTGGGCCATTTTCCTCACAATTGCAGCCTCAGTGATATAAATAGGGTTTGGAAATGGTGTTTCATTGTTGAAATAAAAGTAATCATTCCCTCTCTTAATTAAGAAGATTGTCCAACTTTAAAAATATTTTTTTTCTTTTGATTTCCTCTGTGGATTTAGTCCCCCCACCACCATCACCTCCCACAGCTATGTTTTTTCTCCCTTTGCTTTGTCGTCCATTTTTTTCCCTCATTGCTCCCAAGACTCAATCCTGCCCATGCTTTAATCCCTCTTTGTTACTTTTCCCTCTCTATTGTTGTTTCTTTTCTCCAAATCAAATCATTCAAGTATGGCGATTAATTGGAAATGGGGGAACTTGCCAAGGCTGTACACAGAAGTGAATTAATGGACTACACTATAAGCAATGTACTGATTATACCTCTATTAGTATGTGTTATTGTATATGGTATGTGTGCTTGTAATTCTAATTCTAATAGTAATTCTAAAAATAATCTTTCTTCTTCTACAGATTGAGAAGCTGTCTAAAGATCTCGAAGAGGCCAAGACTAAAGTTGTCACAGTTACAGTTCCTGTGCCAATGCCTGGTTTGCCTCTTCCACCACCTGCCCCTCCTGTCCCTGGCCAGAATACTGGTATACCCCCTCCAGCCCCACCACCAGGCCATGTAGGTATGCCAGCTCCCCCGCCACCGCCTCCTTTGCCAGGGCATGCTGTTATGCTGCCTCCACCACCGCCACTGCCTGGCATGCCAGGACCTCCACCGCCTCCTCCCCTGCCAGGCATGCCAGGACCTCCACCACCACCGCCTCTGCCTGGCATGGCAGGGCCACCACCTCCACCGCCCCTGCCAGGCATGGCAGGGCCACCACCTCCACCACCCCTGCCGGGCATGGCAGGGCCACCACCCCCTCCCCCTTTACCTGGATTGGGACCTCCACCTCCACCACCACCTCCTGGGGGTCCGGGAATCCCTCCCCCACCATCGGGCTCAGGTATGCCTCCTCCTCCTCCATTTGGCATGGGGAGCTGGGGGGCCCCCGCACAACGTCCACTGCCTTATGGCCTCCTGCCTAAGAAGGAGTACAAGCCGGAGGTCCAGCTGAAGAGAGCCAACTGGAGCAAGGTCAGGCCTTAGATTTTCAATGTGTTCTTAATTATAGCCTTATCAGTTCTCATCAGTGAATTGTTATTCACACTGGGTGTTACGGATTTTGCTGTGATTATTTATATTACATGTGATAGTTTATATATTATACAATATGTGATTTGCCCACACTGTGGTTTTGTGCATGCAACAGTTTGAGAGAAAGTTGGAATCAGAGCTTTAACAGGGTCTGATATAAATGGACTTGCCTGCATACGTGTATCTCATGACTATGTGTTTCATGTTTCCTCCTCCTTATCATCTCTTATGGTTAAAACATCAAAACGGCCCACTGTCATTTTTTAGCCTAAAGCTACTGTTTAATGGCTTCAGCAGGCCTCATCAGTGTTTAGCTTCTCTCTGTCTTTCTCTCTTACTCTCCCTCTCGCCTTCTCTCTCTCTCTCTGTGTCTGTGTGTTTGACAAGGATGTCAAAGAAATTGCTTTTTAATAAGCCTTCTTCTTTTAACTGTGCCAGTGAAAGATAATTAAATTGCAGCTAGAAAAGACCGTATTCTTTTGTAATTTAAATTAACTTTTTCTGTCTTGGTCTCATCATGCTTTTTTATGCTTTATTTCGTGCTCCTCCGGCTCGTCCCCATATCACATTTCCTTTCCCTACTGTCTTTTCCATCCTACGCCCCCTTCCCTGAGGCTTTGTCCATAATGAAAAGCCTGATATCTATAAATTTACTACCACTGATTTCTCATTTGTTCTGTTTCACTTTTGCTTATTCTTTCTCTTAATGAGAATGCTCAGAGACTGATGAAAAAACATACAGAGTAATTGTGACTTCTGACCAAAATATAGAGTGTGCAACACCAAGAGCCATAGGGAGGGGTAACACAGTGAGGGTCTGAGTCAGAGGAATAAAAAATGTAGACAGAAAAAGACAACTTTCTTTGTGTTTCTTTGTGTGAAGCACTGACGCTCAAGCTACCTTATGGTGGAAATGATTTTTAAAAAAAAAAGATTGTTTCCTGTTTCTTGCGCTCCTCTGTATTTCCCTCTTTATCCTCCTTTCTACCCTTCACAACCCTTGCTTTTACAATAGAATACACCTGTATTTTATTCATTCAGTTACCCACTTTTTTACATACTGGAATTGTCTTTTAGATTGGCCCTGAAGATCTCTCTCAGAAAAGTTTCTGGACAAATGTGAAAGAGGAGAAATTTGAAAACAATGAGCTCTTTGCCAAACTCACCTTGACCTTCTCCTCACAGACAAAGAGTGAGTGTGTTTAATTTTACCATTTGCTGTCATCCTTTGCTGTTCCTCCATCCAAATGACCAGTTTCTCTCTTTCTCTGTGTATCTATCTATGTCTATCTATCTCAATCCATGTGCATGTCAATGGTCCCAACCATCAGCCACTAAAGGTAAGAATGACACAAACACACACCACTGTCCTCAACTTCCAGCCTTTTTCACCTGTCTTTCCGTCTGTTCGGAGGTCATGCTGCACCTTTACATTATTCAACTAGGCTTTGTCAAAGCAGCATTCCTTACACGTTCATGAACAAACCACCCACACGTCTGTGTGTGGATGCATCTTCTCAATTTGCCCCTGACTCATGAGACCACGGAGCGCTCGCTACCAGATCGGATGACTTGGTACTGAGGACAGAGTGGGAGATGGACAGAGGCAGGGAGGTTGAAGGGATGTGGTGGGGGGGTGTAATCAGAAGGTCACTTATGTCCTTTGACGAGCCACCTGCTGTGCTGGCACAAAACGCTGACACAAACGCTGAGGCATATACTCACACAGGCACACCTGTCCACTCAAATCACCTTGTCCTGTGCCACCGAGCCTTCTGCTCGAACTGCTCCATATTCATGTCCTAACTAGGATACAGGGACTCATAGATGGTATGTGAGGGTGAGTGTATTATTCCGTCTGACCTTCATATTCACTGTCAGTACATACACACACAAACTCTCGCTTGTGCCACATGCATAAACAAGTGCACATGTGCACATGGCTGATGCTTGGTACGGGTGTCAGTTAAATGTCAGTGTTGGGAGCTCTCCCATCTATATTCACCTCTATGGCAAATCCTCACACATTCTGTCACTTTTTAATTTGACACCCATACACATACCCAACCCACCTCCTTGACCCACATACGCTTGCCTCTCCTTTTTATTGGCCAAGACAACAATCTGTTCTGGTTGATGTCTAATAACCTTTTCTGAAAGCTGACTATGAAGACATTGTGGCCTTTTCATTGCCGCTCACCTGCCTGCATGGATGTATTTGAGGGAGGAGAGACAGGGTCCAGCCTCAGTCTGTCTTGTTGGTATGGTAGATTATTTCATCTAGATTTGTGGTTTCATTCAGCTCATGTGTAAGAATTGGATAGTGTTCCATTTGTCCACCAGTACAACGTGATTTAATCCACATTGTCCACATGTTTGTGTATTTGTGCCTGTTGATGCACACAATCCAGTAAGCAAACAGTTCTGATTATGTAGAATAACCTTTCACCTTTTGTCCATCCTTCTTTTGATTAAACACTGTGCTTAGGGCCTAATACATTCCTCTTGACCTCCATATCCTGTGCCTTATCCTCAACCTCTTGGAGCCTGACTTCACTCTACCTCTTCCCTCTGTTATTCTTTGTCATCCTCTGAGCCTCCCTTTCTTTGTCAGCAGCTAAGGCATACAGACACCACACTGGTCCAACAATGACCCTTTCTGACCTCTCCTCCATGCACGCACACACCCACACAGACATACGGGTGAGTGTGCCCAGGGCCGGGTCTAGGGTGCTGACCTTAAGGCTCTGTGAAAGGGCAGAGATCTGTTGGTGTGAGACACGTCCTCTGGCTCTCATGAACAGAGCTGGACACTTTCACACTCACATACAGCTGGTACATACAGTGCTACTATTTACTATCTATCTCTTCTGGGTGTATGTGGGTATATCCATTTTTCTGTATATAACAACATATTCTGTCTCATTGAGACTGGTTCCATGTACAGGAGTAAAGCTGTGGAAGCCTTACTTTTAAACTCTGCTTTAT
>CAAKHB010003784.1:0-12452 GCA_901007665.1 Aeoliscus strigatus
TGAGGACATTGACCACAGTATATGAGAACAGTACATGAGAACAATATGTGATGATGCTGAGAACAGTATGAGAACAGTTCATGAGTGTATTGAAAACAGTATATGTGAACAGTGTATGAGAACAATGCATGAGAGCAATATATGAAGATATTGACAAGAGTATATGAGAACAATACATGAGAACAGTATGTGATTATTCTGAGAACAGTACATAACAACAGTGTATGAGAAAAGTGCATGCGAACAGTATATGAGTACACTGAGAAGAGTGTATGAGAACAGTGTATGATGACACTGAAAACAGTACATGACAACAGTATATGGGAAAAATGCATGAGAACAGTAGATGAGAACACTAAGAAGAGTGTATGAGAACAGCACATGAGAAGAGTGTATTGTTTTTCATGTGCACTGACTCTGCGTGTGTACACTGGGACATGCAGCCATGATGGGTGAGGTAAGCACCAGGCTGAATGGTGTCCAGTGTGCGAGCGGGGCTGAGCGGGGGTGAGCAGGGGTGGGCAGTGCCACGGGGAGCAGGCCAGCAGTCCTGAGCCGACCTCTCAGTTGGAGCAGGACACAAAGGAGACCTCTCTCTGTGTTTCATGCCGTTCCTCCTCAACCGGCCGTCTGCACGAGCTGCAGAGACCTCTGGCACAATGATGTGAGACGCTTTACCCAAATCTGAACGCAGGACACCTCTCTAATGAGTCGTAAGCTTCTTTTTCTGTGATGCAGCTCCAGCTGTGCACAGCGACCACCGTGTCTCATATTAAATGTTGAGTGCCAGTTTGTGGAAGAAGGAACTAGCAGACTTCTTTGTTACGATGAAGATGAAACATCCCACCAAACTTTGGTCTAATGCTGTTATATAAGAGTCTAGTTAAAATCATGTGTGGACAGCAGCTTAAAATAGCAGTTAGTGTTTAGTTCTGAGGCCAAAAATAACTGCTTTCATGCTGCTCTTTGAGTTTCCGTGGCCTTCATGTATGTGTTGTCTTGCAGTGTGTGGGACGCTCTGACCGACAACTACAACTCTACCTGGGACGGACCTGACGCAGAGGGACTCAACGGCAATCCGTCTGACCAGGAGGTATCTGCTGATCTACATCTGTGTGTGTGTTGGACCTGTGCACATCATCACACACTGAGCAGTTGCACCATATGTTATTCGACGTTAGTGTAGTGTGGAGTAATAGTAGTGTAACAGTTCCAATGACTTTATCAAAGTCATGTAACTAATGACATTTGATACGTCTTCTAAATGTTGAAAGAATGTTCTCAACTGTTTTAAATGTTGAGAAGTGTCACTGTTTGAACTTCCAGCAGCATCAACACGACTGAAAATCATTCATTCACACACTCAATAAGGACAAAAAAACGAACATATAGACTAGGTTTTTGTTCAAACATGACTACAATTGTAATCAGGAATATATACACATGTACACATTTGTCTCCAATAATGTCACTGATTGCAGTTATATTATTATGGTTTTTATTAAATTACATAACGCTGTCACATTGAACTAGTCACTCCCCAACACTGTAGATGTGCATCAATAAGTATTTTGATTTTTCCGTGTTATGCTGTAACAATTTCGTCCAAATCCACAGACAACATCCTCACACCGTCACAACTGTTTCCTTTTTGTCTGCTGACAAAGTGAATGGAAACTATTCAGTTGTGTCATTTAGAGAGAGAGAGCCAGTTTGACAAAGACACGCTTGAACAACCTGTGCTGGTCTCAGGTCTCTCTCCATCTCCTCCTTTATCTGTCACATTCAAGTGGACCGAAACAGCTGTGAAGGCCAGAGCAGAGTTTTCACTGCAGAGGGAGTCGAGCTGCCGTTGAAGTGCATCCCTGAGCTGCAGTTGTAGAAATAAACACTTGAAGAAGGTCCATGGCTCTTTGGAGGGAGACGACAAACATTTCCCACCAATATACCCTTTATAATTGGAATTATTCTGAAATATTGATTACACTTTCATTTGACTCAATAATTACAATAATGAATATATACTGTATATACAGTACATACGACTCTATAAATAAGAAATCTAGAAATCTCAGATGAAAAAATACAGAAAAAATAGAGGACTACAATACAAATATGAACAAAAGAAGAATACGTCTTAGCAATAAGTACATATTTCAGTAAAGAACGTTGGATAGAATAACTCACAATATTTCTTTCCAAACAATACTACATCAAACTAGAAGGACTGTACATTACCTGGTGTGGACAGTCCAGACTCACACGGCAAACGTATGTAACACATGAAGACAGCGTGGACAGTTTTCACCTAAACAAACAATGGCCCACCACATATTAGTTCTCATCAATTTGAAAGATTTGACTCCTCCACAAACGTCACATCTCCAGTTCAAATATCCCAACTACCCAAAACCACAAGGTGTTTATACTGCTCATTCAGTTCAGATAAGTGTGAATGTCTTCACAGAACAGGAATGTACATTTGTCGACCTCATTCAAAACAAAATATCAGCTTTCATTAAAGTACTTTTTTTGGCAGCTGATTTCCTTTTTCATTTTTATCCCAAAATGTATGTGCAGTTTCCACATCCATCTGTTTCTGTGTTCACAGTAAGAGGTTTAAACGTGTGCATCAGAGTGGAGAAGGATTTGTGACGAGTACGTTTGATCTGCAAATCTCAAAGCTCAGTAACTGTCATGGAGGCTCCATTAGTCAGCGGGGGAGGAGCAGGAAATATAATTCAGTAGAATGAGATCTCAGAACTCATTATTCGTCATTGCTCTTTGTTGGGGTCTGACCACATTCTGGTGTGAACAGGTTTCACCATCTTATTTTGTAAATAACCACTAAGCGTAAAGTACAGCTGATCAGGAATATCGCATATAATAATGTGTCTGTATTTTGTCCTGATAATGTCACAGAAGGATGAACAGAGGGTGGGCTATCCTGTGAGGGGCAGGAATGTCTTCATGGTCCATCCAACTTTTAGCATTTCAGCAGTTGAGTTAACATCCATCGTCTGACATTCTGCAGATTCATGAAAAGGAGGAGGAGGAGATGAATGAAAAGAACGACAACACAAACTGCCTGAGTGAAGAGCCCCTCGTCACAGCTGACCAGGTACAACCAATCCCTTTATTTATCCACAAGTGAGCTTTTTCACTTTGAGAGTGCACACAGCTGCATCATTTCACACCCGCAAAAATTAGTTTGGGTTTGTTTTTGCTCAAAAACTCCACAAGTGGAAATGTGAGAGCAGAAGTTGTGCGAGCGCACAGAGTGGACAGTAAGAGTTGGCAAAAGTGGGACGGTGTGAGTGTGAGAGCATTTGGAGGGAAAACGGCAAAGAACTGACTCAGTGAGATCAATATGTATATAATATATATCAATAAGATCAATATATATATATATGATATCTCATTCATCTCACTCAGGAATAAAAAGGGGGAAAACGCCCAGTCCTCTAGAGCCCATCTCCTATATTTGTATTCATGGCCACTCACACAACAAATAAAATAAAATGACGGTATTCTGCGCTGACGCAGTATCTGTATCTGACCGAAGAGGGGTTAGATGACCTTCGTCACTCTCTCTCTTTTATTCAAGGTCATTGAGGAGATTGTGGAAATGATGGAAAACTCACCAGACCCGGGTGAAACTGAGGAGGAGGATGAGGAAGAGAGCACTCAGTGCTCCTCCCGGACCAATCCGTCCCTGCTGGAGGAGATCAGACAGCTGTCCCAGGCCTCCAACAACAACTGCTCCTATGAAGGTAGAGGCAGAGATGGAGCTATGGACATGTCCCCCTCTCTTCCTCCCCGTCATGAACTCTCACCAACAACTGCTCGTAGGGCTATTTCTGTCATAGTTTCAATCCATTTTTGATTGGAGGGGATGTGCTTTTCCGTAACATGAAGATATTTCTGGCTGCTGTGACCATCCACACCGGTACAGCTGTGAAATCCTATTTTACACTCCCATTATTTGTGTTGGTCACCCGGTGACCATCTCCAGAACCTTCCCCAGATGTTATTACTTTCACCCAAAATGGCTGTATCAGACTGCATTCCCATAGCACATGTAGAAAAGTCCCTGTCTTTGTTCCACATTTCCAACAGAGATTATCAGGTCATAAACCCATCCCATTATGTAGCTATTGATATAGAATAAGATGGGGGGGGGTAGTTGCTGCTTCACTTCTCATGTGTCTTGGTGGCGGGTGAAGAGCTGTCTGCTGGTACAGCAGTGACTCATTTGACAGGAATAAACTATCTGACATTGGTGTGGCTTTAGGTCACAAATTATCCTTTAAAATTCCACAAGCTTCTGGAACATTACTGGGGGGATCGAAGTCACTCGCTCAAGTCACAGCGGGGTGAAACACGGTCTGTGTGTCAGGTCATAAACGGGGTTGACTGTGAATCTGATTCACATCCTGAAAACCACCTGGTATGGAGGCATCTAGTCTCTAAACGTGCGTGGATGTGTGAGCGGTGTCTCCCCTCGCTCTGCAGGCCTGAGCCTGATGCCCAGCTCCGCTCTGGTTGACCTGCTGCACCGCGTGGAGGCTGCCATCCGTGAGTACTCAGAGGAGCTGGTCAGCCAGCTGGCCCGGCGCGATGAGCTGGAGTTTGAAAAAGAGGTGAAGAACACGTTCATCACAGCTCTGATGGAGGTGCAGAACAGGCAGAGGGAGCAGCGAGACGGCAGCAAACGCCGCCGCCGGGACAAAGCCCTCAGCCTGCAGGGGGGAGGGACGGCGGCCATAAACACAGGGAACACAGGAATGCCCGTTAAGGTAAGAAGGATGAAGGTTTCAGGTTTATTTCAATGACTATCTATGTACAGTATATACGTGTATTCATAGCACCTCACAAAGGCCGTACAAACAGGCTTTAAAACAAAAGTGATTAAAAAAAAACAAAAAACGAGGATGAACAAAGAACAAATTAAAACAAGCGAATCATTAACTAGGAATTAAATTAAATTAATGTTAAAATAAAAGCATAAACTAGGTAAAAGGTTTAATGTTTCAAATTTAACGAATTTTCAAAATTTTGGATGAATGTTCGCAGTGTGTCCACTTCAAGGGTGACTCCTCTCCAAACCCTTGTAGAATCCATCAACACATTTATTCACACACTCACTCAGGACAAGGTCCCTGTGTCTGTGTTGGTTCTCTCCGGGTTCTCCGTCTTCCTCCCACCTCCAACAGCATGCTGAGGTTAATTGGTCTCTCTAAATCACCCGTAGGTGTGAATGTGAGTGTGAATCGTCGTCTTTCCTTCATGCTGGGGACTTTTTTGCAGAAATTGTTGTGAGCTAACAAAAACTGTAATCATGAATACTTCCATAAGTTACTGATTGAATTACACATGTGTCGCACTAATGTATCTGATCACATTCATTTTATTATTTTGCAATGAAATACAACTACATATTTGTACCTGTCAGGGGTGATTATGAATATTCAGTCTTCACATTCACTACTTCAGTATTGCTGAAAGGTGACACCTCACCATGATGTCTGTCGACATAATGGATCTCAGGTCCATTAACCTCTAAAGTGTCTTCCAGTAAAGATCCTAGACTGAAGCAGCCCCTCTTCCTCAGAAGAGTTTAGCTGACACTCGTCCAGTAAGAGAGAAACAAGCTAATGGGTTTTCTGTCTGCAGTTATGGTGGAACCATTACTGAACGGGTATGAACGTACACTAGGCAGAGTGATGCCCCCATCACTCAGTCAGTAGAATGAACATGTCAGCAGCACTCTCAAAGCCTGTATCCAAACGAAAGAACAAACCTATTTCCATAAAAATGTGAAACTGGGGCATACGTTGGGTCTCAGCCTTGGTTCTAAACCTAAATCTATCTAAACCTGTGGCCTTGTACACTAGATTGAAGATTGGGAGAGGGCACGTCGTTCCCTACATATGTCCAATACTATGATTGAGTTTACAAATAAATATTTCCCAAACGCTGACAGTGGTCACCCTTATGTGAAAGTGTCCTCATTGTGTCCTGCAGCGTTTCAGCATGGAAGGACTGTCCAACATCCTGCAGACGGGAATCAGACAGACGTTTGGAAGCCCAGGGAATGAGAAACAGGTGAGATCACCTGTTGGAAACGGACGCACACGGCACCTACGTGTGTTACAAGGCTCAAAAACACCCATTATCACCAGTAACATGAGAAATGAGCTGATGGGGATG
The DNA here is from genome assembly GCA_901007665.1 of Aeoliscus strigatus. NCBI lineage: Eukaryota > Metazoa > Chordata > Actinopteri > Syngnathiformes > Centriscidae > Aeoliscus > Aeoliscus strigatus. Next base: position 6,214 of record CAAKHB010003784.1, read on the forward strand.
TTTGTGTGTGTGGCGCAGCGATTCACACACGCCCCCTGGCTCTGACTGGTGGAGCTAAGATCATCTGACTCCAGTAGTAGTGGCGATGTCATTTTAGTAAATATGACCGGAAACGTGCCTTTAACTTCAATATGCAGTCAAACACAGTAATAATCTTTCTGCTTTTGCTTAATACTTATTGAGCTAATAAATTCTGTAAACTATAGAGTGTAGGCACGTAACCTTTGTGTTTGGATCAGATTAGATTAAAACGGATCAGATTAGATGACATCCAAATCAGATTAGATACAGATTAGCTCAGATTAGATTAGATAAATACAGATCAGATTAGATAGAAATTAAATTAGAGTAGATTAGATCAGATCAGATCAGATTCGATTGAAGATGATTTATTTCACCTTCTTGTCGACTAATTTTCAGAATGTTCAGGTTTTCACAGGAGCCATCTGTTAGTATTTGTTTCTTCAGTTACAGTAGAAGAAGATTGCCTGTGATTAATGCCGACAGCCATAGTTTATCTCATCACCACCTTCTTTCATCCCTTTTATTTGTTATTTTCTTCAAAATAACCAGCTCTGACCACAGGAATCACAGTCATATCAACTGGTTTACGTGTCCATGCCCCATCCACGTTACACTACCGTTTTAATGTTGGATATGTTCCTGCTGTTTCCAGTATCTGAACACAGTCATTCCCTACGAGAAGAAAAGCAGCCCTCCATCCGTCGATGACCTGCAGATGCTCACAAATAGTAAGTTGACCTGCAAAGAAAATGAAGAACTCTATCCACAGCTGATGTCTTCTACTTCTTTCTGTCTTGTAGTTCTTTATGCCATGAAGGAGGACAGTGAGAAGGTGCCGACGCTGCTTACTGATTACATATTGAAAGGTACACACACACACACACCTACATATATATAATACATTGTACCATGTATATGTCCCTCACTTTGCCTTTATATATTTTTTATTACATATTTATTTGTATCTTATCTTATCTTATCTATCCTACATAATTAACCCTTTAAAGAACACATGAACTGGAAATGTACAAATTCCAAACCCAAAGAGTTATTAGGGGATATTACATCATATGTATTTTTATATACATCATTTTCACACATATATACATATACACATATACTGTATATACAGCTACAGTTAAAGACAGAAAGAATTCTTCCAAGGGACGTCTCATTGACTGCTTTCCTCCCTCCAGTCTTGTGTCCTACCTAAATCTCCAGCTGGCCAGGGGCCCCAGTGTGATAGAGAGCTCTCCCCCAGAGGGGGCCTCTGGCCCGAGCTGCATGTCCTCCCCAACCATTACCAACCATGGACCCTCACCATCAGCATCATCGTACTCACCTCAACTACTTCTACGACTGCTGCCTTCTGCTGAGCTCACCAACTCTCCTCCTGCACAGCCGGAATCGGCCGCCATCCGTGGGACGGCCAGGCCCCCTTTTCAGGACTTACTGATGGAGCATGACGTGCTAGAATCAATCACACCCCCCACCCCGCTGTGATACAGGGATATAATGTTTCCACCTCCACCTCAGTTTTCTTTACTTTACTGTTATTAATTCGATGTCCGAATGTCGACCTGCCATGTCTGACTCCTCGACTCCACACTGCGACCACCGGTCATCACCTGTGTGTGCAGCTTCAGATGAAACAACAACTCTTTGAATACAAAAGCCATGAACCCTTTTTCTGACGACTTAGTACTGTAGCTCCATGTGACAAAATTATTACGGGTGCAGTGCGTGATTCTTTATTTCTCCTGATTTCACTCTGGATAGTCAGTGCTCTCTTTTGTAATTTCTTTTCATTTGTATCTAAATATTTGATATAAACTCTGATTTTCTACTTACTTTTTTTTGTGTCATCAGAGTGACAGTTTTCCTCAGCAACCACCCCGATGAGATGAGCTCATTGCAGTAAAGGCGTGCGTATTCATATATTTATGACTTCCTTTGAGACATGTAGGTGAATGTTACATCGCTAATTGCAAATTTAATAAACATACTACACTAAAAGTGTGTGTGTTTTCTGTTTTTACCTCTGATCAATGTGTTTAAGTTGTTGATTCCGAAGGTTTATCATGTACATTATGAATGAGTATGTAATATGCCTTGTTGTTTATTATTTGGGGGTTGAATCTGATTCTATTACTATTCATTATTATTCTTGTTATCAACGTGTGACTGTGCTGTGATGTGATCAGGTTCGGTCAGGGATATGAGACACAGGAACACCAGGTTACCAGGTTAACGAGTCGTCTCCAGTCAGGATGTTTGATTGGCAGCATGTTATCTAACTGCACTGCCATGTTGTTATGACAGGAAGTCATCAGACACTGTGTAGAAATGTAAACACAAGAAGATGAGCGTCAACAGAGGCAGGAGGACTAGTCCTCTCCCTCCTCCAGTCACTTTGCTGCCCTCTAGTGGTTCACTTTACCTCTCAGCCTGCATCATGTCCTGATCCATCCCATGTACTGTTTGACAGGAATCAGTCCTGTCGGTTTCAGTCACAGACAATGTGTAAACAGTAGTGTAAATACTTTCACCACTGACCAATTTCCACCGTCCATGTCAGAATAAACAACTTTCCTTGAGTGTGTTTGTGTGTTTTGGTTGTTTGAGTTTCACTGCGTCAAATGATGCATGGTGCTCATTGCCATAAATCCCGCTGAGAGAAGATGAGCCACATTAGCTCAATCACAGCTACATTTGTAGTCGAGTCAAAAGATATTGTACAATGACGCACTGACTCGACACTTAACCACCTGAGCCAATCACACTTGGACATGGACAAGTTGTTTTAACAGTACTTTTTTTTTCTGGTGAATGAAATGTTGGAGTCTTACATGCTGACGACACACACACACACACACACACACACACGCGCGAGAGCTCGTTTTTATTTTTATTGAAAATATGAAAGGAAACATTTTCCATGAACGTACACACACACACACACACACACACACACGGAGGACATGAGTGCATGTTGAGGTTGAAAACGCGCAGGTTCACTTACAGTCCAACCTGATCGCTGCTGGAGAGACACATCCCCTGTTCATGTGCTCGTATACGTCACGTTATAAAAATAAAGACTTGTTCTGAATATATTTCACAAGTTCAAACACTGGGTTTATGAACGTAAATCAAGTCCTCACTACTTTCCTGCCAGTAAAGTACAAAAAAGGCTCACGTGGGGCCTGCTAGCACCTGCCTGATGGTTTCACCGTGTTTGAAATCACAACTGATGTGCCCACCCGTGCACGTCAGAATAAAACTCCAGTGTAAGGACAATACAGCAGAACATCATGTCACAGCCACATCCGATCGAAATAAGTGACTCTGACCAGAGCTAAGACTCTGAGTCGGAACATGAGCACTAAATACTGACGGCACTTTCCCTGCACTGACAGAAGAGCTGATGCTTTTTGAATGTGTCTGCATCTTCTTTGCAATGTCTTCCGCTAACTAGCTATACTAAGTTTCTCTAAATGTTTAATAAAACGACAACTGCTTCGGCGTCTTCTTCTTACTGTGTCTGTCAGTCGAACAATAAAGACCTTTCTTTCAGACTGTGACAAAAGCGCTGACCTCGGCAGAAACCAAGCAGCTGGTCAACTGTCACTCAGAATAAATATAATAAACTATCATATTTACATCTGCAGCTTTAAATTATTACAACTCAAGTGTGGACTCATACAGCCACGATGCTGCAGTTCTCAACAAGAAGCTTTTGCTAATCTCTGTTTAAAGAATGGAACATGAGAACACTTCAGGAGTTGAATTAATCACCCGCGTGAAGCCAGAAAGAAGATGAGGATATTCATGAACAAACGATAAACCTCATGTCATTATCTTATTGCATAACTCTGACAATCCAGGCTATTGTTAACATCACGCTGAGCAACATTCATTCTTCTGAATAACAACGATGTTATGTACTTTGGTCCTTTTAACACAAAGATGAAACATGGACAGCAGCAGCTTTGAGCGTTCAAACAAAACACTGCTTGTTTTCATTCTAACTGACTGACGGCAGGGAAAGAACGAATCATACAAATGAAAATATTAGAAATGCACCGATAAAGTAGAAAAGACCGTTAATGGATGCATGTATGAAAATCATATCTATACATAATTTGTCACGTTTACAGAATATAAAAGTATAATTAAAGCAAAGAAACAGTCTCTGTCTGAAAGTCTTCTCGGCTGAAAAACAAGTGTCTAGAAGTGAATTTTTATCTTATTGACCATTATTCTTTGCTAACTATTATTTAAAGCGTTCCCTTAAAAAAATCAGCAGCTGAGCCTTTTGGAAAAATTCAAGGAGCAGCTAGTGTTTCTGTTTCCGCTGGCTGGATTTAAACCAGAGACCCGGCCTGGTTCTGCGCAGGCACCATGATAGGCACCCCTCCCATCCGGGTGATGTTGGAGGCGGTGACGGTGGAGGAGGGCAGCGGTGGAGGAGAGGGAGGGCCCTGGAGCTGCAGCTGATGCTGACTGTAGGTCTGGGGGAGGGCCTGGGCCTGGGGCAGCTGGTTGTAGCGCTCCGGTCCAGGTGGAGAGCCCCCGTTGGTGCTGGCCTCGGAGGAGACTGGCCCTCCATGTGGCAGTGTGGTTTTGTTGCTGTAGCTGTAGTGGGTCGGGGTGGAGGCTCCATGGTGACGGGGCGGTCGGTAGCCGGCTGTGCTGCCCGTAGCTGTAATGATAGAGGCGGTGTCTGAGGGGGGGCGCTGGGGGTACTGCTGCAGGTGGTGGAGGTGGTTGTGGTGGTGCGAGGACTCTCTGTGCTGGGGGCTGGAGGCGATGGAGGACAGGGTGCCGTTCTTGGAGATGATATCAGAACCCATGCCGCTCTTGGCCCAGGACACACGCTTGGGAGCCTGAGCGTCTTCCCTGGGGGGGGTAGAGAAGAGATGGGGGGTGTAACTCAACTCATTTGTAAAGCACTGTTAGAACAATCAGTGCCTGAAAGTTGAGAACAGCCATGTAGCTGTCGTTACCGTCATCCCAATCGCTCTGTTGCCAGAAGCTGGCGAGTCATTACCGTAATGACAACAACTTGGCACTGAAGTGCAACTTGCTTTGCTTTCATTGATTTCATACATAGTTTTTAAGATTTGACTCCTTATTTGGCTTCTTGTTGAACCAACATGAGCAGTGTTTTGTTGTACAATCTTTTGTTTAATGACAATAGACCATTTCTAATGTAAATTCCTGCTTCATACTGATGAATTCAGCTGCTCAGCATTTACAAACATAAGAACAGATGCCATGTGATATGAAATATGATTATAAATAATTGTAATACTATTTCAGAACTACCTTTAAAAAGTGTTTGGGAAGGTATTTTGCTTCAGAAACTTTAGGACCTGCAGTCTTTACATACTCAACAATGAATGAAAACATCCTGGTCGTTTGATGTACTAGCCTAACCTGAATCCTAACCCAGACTACTAAATCCTGACCCTGACCCTGACTAGTAAACTCTAACCCTGCATTATGAAGGGTATAAACTAGTCACACTGTAAAGACAGCAGTCACCTGGACCAGTTAGTGATTCCAAAACTCAAAGTCAAACCTCCTCACTTGATTTCATTGGCCATGTCGTCCTCGCTGTCTCGCCTCCTCTTCGCCAAGAAAAAAACACACACGAGGAGGAGGAGGATGAAGCCGATCACTGAGCCCACAGTGGCACCGACAATCATCCCAACATTAGTGGCTATGGAGGAAAGCACACAACAACAACTTGTGACCAGCATGAAAAACAAAGAAGAACAGATTTCTGTGGCTGTGTTAACGTACAGCTGACGATCTCCAGGTTGATGAAGCAGCTCTCTGATCCAGCTGAGTTACTGGCGGTGCAAACGTATTTCCCTGCCATGCTGCTGCTCAGGTTACTCAGTTTCAGTGTGCCCGTCTTCTCATCTGAACGTACAGGCACAGCAACAGACTCATTCACACTCACACATCAGAGAGTTCGATAATACTCACACAATATCCCAGCAGTGTAATTCTACTGCTCATTACACTGAGTTAGTATCATTAGCATTACGAGTTAACATCCAGAGTTAGCATCATACATTAGCATCGTAGGTTTCTATCATGATTTAACATTTTCAGTTTGCATCATAAACCAGCATTATGAGTAAATATCATGAGTCAGTGTTATGAATTAACATTTTGAGTTAGCATCATTAGCTAGGATTATG